>CATIWR010017371.1:0-40584 GCA_949677035.1 Omphalea diandra | reverse complement strand
AGCTCATAAGAGGTTTTATTGAGAATGAGTCTTTTAAAAACTCTATTTGCTATATAACATGAGGTATTAATGGCTTCGACCCAAAAGTGATTTGGTAAAGAATACTCATTGAGCATTGTCCTAGCCATTTCTACCGAAGTTCTATTTTTCCTCTTTACAACACCATTTTGTTGAGGTGTTATAGGAGTTGAAAAATTCCATTCTCAAAACAATAATTTTCAAATGATTCATTTTGAAATTCTTTTCCATGGTCACTTCTAATAGAAGTTATGAAGTAACCTTTTTCATTTGAAACTCTTTTTGCAAAGCTTTTAAAAGCATCAAAAGAATAATTCTTATGAGCTAGAAAAGATACCCAAGTAAACCTAGAGTAGTCATTTACAAGGACTAGTGCGTAATGCTTTCCACCTAAGCTAGCACTCTTAGTATGTCCTATCAAGTCCATGTGAATAAGTTGAAGTGGTCTAGATGTACTTATAACATTTTTGGCTTTATGGGAGGCTTGATGTTGCTTCCCCATTTGGCATGGGCCACATGTCTTGTCTTTAGTGAATTTTAGCTTAGGAAGTCCTTCCACTAACTCTTCTTTTGATAGGCTTTGAAGAAGATCCATGCTTGCATGTCCAAGCCCTCTATGCTATAACCAAGCTTCATTGCTTAAAGACATGAGACACTTGAAAGATTGGTTAACCAAATTATCTAAGTCAATTGAGTAGGTATTGCCTTTCCTTTCACCCTTGAAAATAACCTCATCATCCACCAAAGTGGTGACTCAGCATTCCTTAGGATCAAAGTGACCTTATTACCTTTATCACACAATTGACTTACATTCAACAAATTATGTTGTAAGCCACTAACTAGTAAGACATTATCAATTAATGGACAGCCATCCTTACCTGTGGTACCAATGCCAATTACCTTACCCTTGGCATTGTTACCAAATGTGACATATCCACCTTCTTTCTCTTTAAGTGATGTGAACAGTCTTTATTTTTTGGTCATATGCTTTGAGCAACCACTATCCACATGCCAATAACTTATTTTGGTGGTACTCACATTTCCTTACAAAATGAGAGTCAATCACCTTTTCTTTGGTACCCAAGCATACTTGGGTCCTAGGGGGTTAGTGATTGAAGGATCCTCTAACTTGAGGTGAGCCTTCCTAATAAAGCAACGTATATTGACATGCCCATATTTCATGCAATAGTGGCATTGGAGATTAGACTTGTTAGTCTTCCTCCTATGCATGAATTTAGTATGAGTAGGAAGCTTTCTCATACCATGATCATAATAATGCAGGCATGGACACATATGATGAGTAAGGGTAGAGGGTTTTCTATGAGGATGATTATGCCTTCTTTTATACATATAAGCATGATTGGCTCTTTGAGTCTTAGCTCTAGAGCCTCGGGGAGCCTTCCCTTTGCCTTTAGGCTTAGGAGGCTGAGTGCTAGGAGCTCTTTTCTTCCCAATCACCTCAATGCTTGAGGTTTGAGGTTGTGAAGCTCTAACCAATGTAGTTGTAGAAGATGATGAAGCTCCATTAAAACCTAGACCATACCTAATTAAAGATTGTCTTTGTGACACAATAAGAGTGTCTAAAGCCTCTTTTCCTTTATGGAATTTAGAGATTGAGCTTATAAGCTCAATAACTTCCTTTGAAAGTGTCATTCTCCTTTTTAAGTGAGGCTAAGGAAGAAGATGATGTAGATAAAATTTTAACAGATTTCTTAAGTTCTTCATTAGAAGCCCTCAATTCATTTACAAGCTCATTTAGAGACTTGTACTCATCTTCTAGTTTGGAGCACTTATTCCTTTAGGTTTTGACTTGTGACTTTTACTTGTCACATATAATAATTAGAGCTTCTAAAAGCTCTTCATCTATATCATGCACCTCATAATCAAAATTGGAGTGGGAGGATGTACTTACCTTTTGTGAAGAGTCCCCTAGTGCCATGAAGTATATGTTGGCCTCCTCTTATTCCTTATCTTTACTTGAGTCATCATCCCAAGTGGCGGAGAAGCTTTTATTCTTTTCTTTGTCCCATTTATTCTTCTTCTTTATCTTCGGACATTCATGCTTCATATGCCCTTATTTGCCACATTCATAGCATGTGACATCATTTGTTCTTTCTTTTGGACTTTGGGCAGATTTCTTGAAGACTCTTTTTTCTTTTCTTCTCTTTATCAACTCCTTGGTTCTTTTTGAGAGCATGTCTAGCTCTTCTCCTTCTTTGTCACTATCCTCTTCACTTGAGGAGATGTTCACTTCTTTCTCCCTTGTTGAAGCTTTGAGACCCATGGTTCTCTTTTCTAGTTTTTCACCTTGGCCCCTTAGCTTCTTCATTTGCTCATCTTTTTGAATGGCCAGCTCATGAGTCAATTGCCAATGAACACATCGGTTGGGACTTTTCCAATCTCTGGATTGGACTCTTGAATACTGTACACCATAGCCCCAAATTTGTCAAGTGGAAGAGTTTTAAGGATTTTGGTGTTTACCTCATAATTTGTGAGAGCTCTTCCAAACTTCTTCATGTTGGTTACAATGGACAAGAGCCAGTTGGTCATTTTCGTGATGTTCTCGTTATCCTTCATCATGAAGAGTTCCCATTCGGTGACATGCATCTCCAAACAGCTCGACTTCACTAGGGTTGTGCCTTTATGATAATTCTCTAGAGTCTTCCATATGGCATGTGCGGTTTCACAATGTTGCACTCTCCTAATCTCTTCTTCAGAAAGTGAGCTTAGAAGAATGGTCATTGCCCTCTTACTCTTGCCATTTGACTTCCAGTAAACTTCAACCCATTCATCCCTTGGGATTAATTCTTCATTGTCATCCATAACTCTAGTAGGAGGCTTCCATTCCTTGATTACCATGTCCCAAAGGTCCACCACATCTATGTCAAGATAGATCTCCATCATATACTTCAAATGAGTATAATCGGTTCCATCAAATGGCCTTAGGTGCAAGTAGATTACTTCTTGTGCCATGATATTGTTTCACCCAATGAAGGTTTGATTGTGAAAACCTTGCTCTGATACCACTTGTTGTCCATTGGTGTAACGACTGTATTCATATTTGCTCTGATACCAATAACTGTAACAACCATATTCATTTACATAACTCATATCATTCATGTCCAAAATACATATGCATACATGATTTATCCCTCCTACACACAATCCAACATGTGTTTGATGTACATATATGTATATGACACAAGGGGAGAGAGAGAGTTGGGATTCAGCCGATGACCTGTGGTCCATATGTCTCAATGTAAAACTCAAAGCACCAAAGTGTCCAATTCCTATTCTTCAATATCTGAAAAAAATTTGCGATTTGGTAGGTCACAACTTAGTGAATAAAAACAATAATCAAATTCTCATGGCATAATCCATAATCAAATATCATCAAGATACATTGCAAGTATAACAATTGACTATGCAAGTGCAAATGCAATAGCTTTGTTTTTGTTGTGACCGAACAAGGCAAACATTGCTCCCGGGATATTCATGTGATTCATGTAACATATGATTTGGGACCTATTGGTCCATCTTCCTTTAATTTGCAAGTGTTTGCCAAGTCGGTCACAACGCCCCTTTTAGTTCCATATGCAAGTGCTTATTCACAAATGATATGCCAAGTAATCGTTAAGAGCATTTAATTTTCACTTGGCCTGTCTTCCTATGTAACATGTAACAATTCAATCATATATACATGTAATAGAACATAGTCATATTATTTCCATGCAACATGTAACAATTCAATCATTCTCACTTGACTTATATTCTCATGTAACATGTAACAATTCAATCACATATACATGTAATAGAACATAATCATATTATAAAATTATCATACACACACTATGAATCCAATTATGGTTTTTACTCACCTTTTGATGTGACCAACCTTTATGGTAGGGCTTCTTCAAAGTATTGAGATCCTAATATTTGATACATACATGGTTATAAGTATATCAAAATGATTATGAATGCTTAGTATGCAGTTATGGCATGATTCATGCAAGCGCACCTAGTGTTTATACATATTTTTCTTATATGGCAGCCTGAGCTGGCTACCTGGACACATCAATAACTCTTTATATACTTATCCAAATGTCTTGATTCTTTTTTTTCAAATAAACTAGACATATAATGGGACAACATATTCAAATTTCAGGCTAATATCAGATACACATAAAATGTGGTGAATTTTTAAGTTCTGCCCTGTTGCAATGTCATCTCAGTCTAAGTAGGTCTTACATTCTTAGGCATATCTCAAACTGTACAAATCTAATTGCAATAATAATCTATTTTCAGTTACAAAACATATAAAGGAAAATTTTTCATGTTTTACTCATTATCCAGTTCAGTCTATAAGGTCACCAAAACAAAGGACCAATCTCCGGACAAGTAGGTTCATAACATATTGACAACCAGTCATGATAAAGGGACAATATCTCAACAACCATGTTGTATTTGGCAACAATATTTTACAAGCATATAGGTCAGACATAAATATACAACTTTCAAATTTGGACCATCATCAAATTCTGAGTCTATGGTCATCAAATTTTTGGAAAACCGAATTAAAAGAAAGGTGGTGTGTCATCTGGGTATAGAGTCAGTGCTAATCAATGAGCCATATCTCTTTCCACACAAAAAATTAATCAAAACTGCTTAACAGGTATTTAGAGGGAATATAACCCTACAAGTTTTATGTTTTACACTCTGTCAAAATCAGAATATAAAGTCATCAAAATATAACAAAACAGAAGACTGAGATAATCTCGGTTCGGATTTGACCTAGTCCTACTTATGGAGTCATATCTCTTCACACATACAGAATCAAGCAAAATTGTTTTCATATGCATTTATATGAGACATAAGGATACAACTTTAATGTTTTGCACTTCCCCAATTCCTCTTCTAGGATTATGAAATTGTGGGTGCAAAATTCTGCTATAACAGTAAAATCAATAGAATCAGCTCTTGTTCTCTTGGATTACAACTTCCATCTAAGAGCTCTACCTCAATTACTCCATAATTCTCACTAACCATGCATGATTAACATGTCATGAGAGGTTAATTTCAGTTGAGAAGAGGATAAATTACTTACCTCTTGTCCAAGAATTGGAAAACCTTAGGCAGCCCACACTTCTCCATCTCTTCTTCTTCTTCTTCTTCTTCCTTTCTTTCTTCTTCCTTTGCTCTCTCTTTGTTTCTGGTATAACCCATGTTTTTTCCACAAAATCTTACCCTAATGGTCTGTATTCTTATTTTAAATAAGTTAAAAGATTGGGGCTTGTTTCCTATTGGTTGAATGTTAAAAGTTTTGTTTTTAGTCCATCTTCTTCACTCCTTAAGCACTTCCATCCATCTCCTAATTCCTAAATGCTCCTTATACTTTCAAATGAGCTCTCAAACACCATTATTTATGATGCTATAATAACCAAACAACATGAAATAATTTGTCATATAACTATGAAAACACTGCATATACGTTCAAGTATCCCAAATGCAACGGTGCCATTGTCATTGTCGTGTTTTTACAATTCATACGTCTAAATGATTATTTATCCTATGCATATGTTCATATGTGATTTTATATCATTTGTGCAATGAATATATTCATGTGATAATGCCAATGAATAGGGATAGGGATGTTACACTTGGCACCAATAAGGGGGGGTTGAATTGGTGTGTAAAAAATTAAAAGACAAAGAAGAGGGGAAGAAGAATGAGTAGAGATGAGACAATGATTTATAGTGGTTCGGGTATAATTGACCCTATGTCTACTCTCCAATCTATCAATTAGGTATTTCACTATCTCAAGGTGTTTTCAAGCTCACACCCAACTTATACAACTTATGTTTTGATGGCTCACATACAACCTTACAACATAGTGTTTTTAGGCTAACATACAACCTCACTCAAGTGTTTCACTAGGCTCACACTCAAACCTTTCTTGAAAAGTTTTTACAAGCTAACATTACAACCTTACAACTTAGTGTTTAATGCTCACACCTAACACTTACAATTTCATAAATAAAATTGAACAAAATGAGTAGCAAAGATTGAGAGCTTCAATTACTTGTAATAAATTTCTTAGCAACCTTCTTCATAGGTGTTTGATGGAGTATTTATAGCCAAACATCACCAAAGAGACGTTGCAGAACATAGCTCATCAAATCTTTGAGACATGCTTGACAAATTCTGCATTAAATGCTTAACAATCTTAATTCGTGGTCACTACTACTCATTAGCGGTTGCGAAATCTAAATTTCTAAAGGAAAATCCCATTTGTGTCTAACGGCTAGTCCACATGGCAGCTTCTAATTTGTTCACCAGGAAAATATAGCTGCTACTCTTTAACCTACTTTCATAAGTCACGATCGCGAGCTTTCTTGTACAGAATGAGACATAGGACGCAAATTTGTCTGCCAAAAATGGTTATCTTCTTCTTAACAGCTCACGTCGTTACCATTAAGATGCCTTCACAAAATTTGACTTCCAACGGTCTACTGGAACACGTGTCATGCTGTGATTGTGAACTTGCTTCCTTTTTGAGTCACTTCAAAATTCGCGGTCGCGACTAGGGCGTGACACACACCGCGATTTTGTTTGTAAATTTTGGACTCTATCATTTGGATTAATCATGGCCGAGAATGGCTCCGCGATTTCGCCTGTCTACTTTCAAGCAATGCTTTTTCACATATCGCGGTTGCGAATAAACGATAGCGGTCGCGATTTCAAAGTCATTTTTCAAACTTGAGAAATTTCGAGCTTCATCCAACTTCCAACTTGAGATAAACACTAAAGGTTGCAAAATAACACTTATTTGAAATGTTAGACATGATCAATCTCCTTTGTCAAGATCAAAAGAGGTCCAAGACTTAGGTTAACTACCCTAGTCCAATAAAAGGAGACAAATCAATAACATTAAAAGTAGCACTAAAATTATGCAAGTCCAATTTGCAAGCATTATCATTAACCCTTTCTAAAACCTAAAAGGGTCCATCTCCCTTAGGGCTAAGCTTACTTTTCCTAAGATTAGGAAACCTCTCTTTCCTAAAGTGTACCCAAACCCAATCTTCTAGTTCAAATACAACTCTAACTCTACCCCTATTTGCACTTTTAACTACTTGTTAATTCCTATTTTCTATGTTCAAATGCACCTTCACATGCAATTGCTTAAGATAATCAGATTTCTTTTTTCCTTCTAAGTCCACATACATATTTTAAGGAATAGGGAAAAGATTAAATGGAATTAATGGTACAAACCTATAAACAATCTCAAAAGGGCAAGAATGGGTGAATGAATGCACACTTCTATTCTGCACAAACTCTATATGTGGTAAACATTCCTCCCAAGACTTCAAGCTATTTTTAATTAAAACTCTTAAAATTTGTCTTAGAGTTCTATTAACAACTTCAATTTGACTATCAGTTTGTGGATGAGAAGAAGTAGACAACAACAATTTAGCTTATGAGAAAAAGTATAAAACAACAATTTAATTCCTAATTTACTCCAAAATATTTTCTAAAAGAAACTCAAAAACTTTGTATCCTTATCACTAACAATAGTTCTAGGCACACCATGCAATTTCACAATTTCTTTGAAAGACAAATTTGTAATATTAATGGCATCATCAGTTTTGTAACATGCAATAAAGTGTGCCATTTTAGAGAATCTATTAATAACCACAAAAATAGAATCATTACCATGTTTTGACCTAGGTAAACCTAAAACAAAATCTATTAAAATATCAATCCAAGGCATATTAGATATAGGTAAAGGCATATATAATTCATATGATTTTAATTTAGACTTAGTTTATTTACATGCAACACATCTATCACAAAGTTTTTGTACATCAATTTGCATATTGGGCCAATATAAGTGATCATACAATACATCTAAAGTCTTTTACACACTAAAGAGCCCCAAAAGCCCACCCCCATGGGCTTCTCGTACTACCAATTCATGCAAAGAAGATTTAGGCATTCAAAGTTTATTATCTCTAAATATAAATCCATCATTCCTATAATACTTCTCAAAAGCAGTTTTCTCACAATTCTGGTAGTATTGGTCAAATTCAGCATCATCAACATAATGTCTTTAATGTACTCAAAACTAAGCCATTTAAAATCTAAAAATGTAAGAAGAACATATCTTTTAGATAGTGCATTGATCACTACATTATCCTTACCTTGTTTATACCTTAATACATATGGAAAAGACTCTATGAATTGACTCCATTTAGCATGTCTTTTGTTTAGCTTTTGTTATCCCTTAAGGTATTTAAAAGACTCATAATCTGTATGGATAAAAAATTCTCTGGGCTAAAAATAATGTTTCCATGTTTGCAAAACCTTAACTGATGCACACATCTATTTATCATAGGCTGGATAGCTAAGATTAGGCCTATTAATTATTTCACTAAAGTAAGCAATTTGACTTCCCCTTTGCATCAAAACAACTCCATTGCCCAAATCTGAAGCATCACATTCAATTTCAAATGTGTTAGAAAAATTAGGCATCGCTAATAATGGTGCATTAGTTAATTTAGATTTTAGCAAATCAAAAGCCTTTTGTTGTACCTCCCTCTATTGAAATCCAACACTTTTCTTTACAATTTAAGTTAGGGTTGTTGCAGTTGTGCTAAAATCCTTAACAAATCTTGTATAAAAACTAGCCAAACCATGAAGAGATCTTACCTCACTTATGGTAGTAGGTTTTGGCCAAGAGGAAATAACACTTACCTTCTCATCATCAACTTCTATTCCATCTTTACTTACCATAAATCCTAAGAAAACAAGTCTACTAGTACAAAAATAATTGTTTTTAAAGTTAACATACAATGTTTCCTTGTGAAAAACATCAAAAACCAACCCAACATGCTGTAAATGCTCTTCTAAAGATCTAAAATATATAAGAATGTTATCAAAATAAATAACTATAAATTTTGCTAAATATGCGTGCAACACATGATTCATCAATCTCATAAAAGTGGAAATTAGTTATCCCAAAAGGCATCACTAACAATTCATAGAAATCATATTTAGTTTTAAGAGTTGTTTTACACTCATCCCCCTCACGCATACGAATTTGATGATATCCACTATTTAAATCAATTTTTTAAAACATGCATGCATCATGCAATTCATCTAGCATGTCATCTAACCTAGGAATTGGATGCCTATATTTAATGGTAATTTTATTAATTGCCCTACAATCTACACACATACGCCATGATCCATCCTTTTTTGGTACATGCAAAAGAGGAACAACACATGGACTTATACTCTCCCTTACACCTTTCTCCATTAGCTCTTCTACTTGCCTTTGAAGTTCATTTGTCTCCTCAGGATTACTTCTATAGGTTGGTCTATTAGGAATTTGAGATCCCGTGATGAAATCAATTTGGTGTTAAATACCTATTAAGGGTGGTAATCCTTTTAGCACATCTTTTGGAAATAAATCTGCAAATTCATGCAATATAGAAACAAAACTACCAGGAAGAAAATTGGTTATATCATCACTAAAAGAAAAACATGTTAGTTACAAATCTTTGTACAATAGCATAGTTATGGGTGTTTTGGCTTGTAAGGCTTTCCTCATATCCCTCTCTTTTGCATAAAAGTTATTTTCACACTCTCTCGTTTTGTATGCCCCTCTCTTTTCTTTTGGGCATCCTCTCTTTTCTCTTTTATTTTCACTCTTTGGTCACACCTTTCATGGGTTTTCTTATAGCTCTATTTTGGTTGTGCTAATTCTTTTTCTTGTTTATGCACGTGTTCTCTCTCTCTCAAAATTTATTGATCTTCATAAATTTGAGAGGGGAAAAAAGAAAATAATAAAATGTGTCTACCTTTAAAATCAAACTCATATACATTAGAAAACCCATAATGTTTTACCCTCTTATCAAATTGCCAAGGGCGGACCAAAAGCATGTGACTAGCTTGCATAGGAATAACATCACATAACACCTCATCCTTTTACTTGCCTATTGAAATTGCTATCCTAATTTGCTTTGTAACTTTAATTTTGCCACATTAATTTAGCCATTACAAATGATATGGTTTAAGATGCTTTAAAGTTGGCAATTTCATCTTTTCAACTAGGTAGGTACTAGCTGCATTAGTGCAACTACGACCATCAATTATAACAAGACATAAGTTGCCATCTATTCTACACCTTGCATGAAATATATTTCCCCTTTGCACATGTTCATCCTTTATTTAGGCATTTAAAGTACATCTAATCAAAAATATCTTTACTTGTTACCTTATTGACGTCTTCTTTATCAACATCACTAGCACCTTCTAATCGCATTTCAAGATCTATTTCTTCTTCATCTTCATCTTCACTAGTAATCTCACCATCTCTCCAAATCATTGTTCTTTTATTAGGGCAATCACATGCAACATGTCTTTTCCTTGGCATTTAAAACAAAGCTACTCTTATTGGGCTTTTTAGGTTCGACCCTAGTAGGAAAATTGGGCTTTCATCCATCCTTCTTAGGTGGCTCGACCTTAGATCTCATATTGAGCTTATCACCACTTTTAATCTTGTTAGCCCATGAAACTGAATTAAAATTGAACTTAGATGGCTTACCCTTTAGTTGTTTTTCCTTCTTGATAACATTGTGGTACAAATCCTCCAAGTCATTATAGGGGTACATATCCATTTAATTAGCAATTTGGTAGTTGAGTATAGCAAGAAATCTAGTTATTGTTTGCTCTATGGTCTCCTTAATTTTAGCCCTTATTAAAGTTACCTTTAGCTCATGGTAATATTCTTCCACACTTTTTCCCCCTTGCACTAGTCTTTACAATAGATTGATTTTTATTGTGACCTTGCAAGGCAAACACTGCTCCCAAGAATTCATGTGATTCAAGTGACATTTGATTTTGCTAGCCAACATATATAAGTGAATCATGTTATCAATAACATGTGCCAATAGGATATATTGGTCCCTTTTCCAAGTGATTGCAAGTGTTTGACAAGCCAGTCACAAAATCCTTTTAGTCCCATAAACAAGTGTTCATTCACAATGGTATACCAAGTAATCATTAAGAGCATATTATTCTTAGGTAATAATTCAATCACCTATACATGTAATAAAACATAATCACATCATAAAATTCTCACACATACACATTGGAATCTAATTATGGTTTTTACTCACCTTTTGATGTGACTAACCCTTATGGTAGGTTTGGTCCTCTCTCCTGGACTTCCTTAAAGTGTTGAGATCCTGAAATTTGATATATGTATGATTATAAGTATGTTAAAATAAATGAATGCTTGGTCTGCAATTATGGCATGATCCGTGCAAGTGGACCTAGTATTTATGCATATTTTCCTTACATGGCAGCCTGACCTTGCTGCACTCTCATAGTAATAAGTATAGATATACTCATCCAAATGACTTGATTCCTTTTTTCAAATAACTACACATAATGATACAACATATTTAAACTTCAGGTCAATATAAGACAAAAAATGTGGTTGAATTTTGCCCTATTTCAATGTCATCTCAATCTAAGTAGGTCTTACATTTTTGGATATATCTCAAATTGTACAAATCCAATTGCAAAACAGATCTACCAGAAGTTCCAAAACATATAAAGGAACATTTTTCATGTATTTTCTCATAGTTAATTTAGTTTATAAAGTCACCAAAACAAATGACCAACCTCAAGGTGAGCAGGTTTTCAACATGTTGACAAACAATCATAATAAAGGGGAAATATCACAACAACCATGTTAAATTTGACAAAAAAAAATGTTATAGAGATGTAAATAAGATAGAAATATACAACTTTAAAGTTTAACACATCACCAAATTTCAATTCTATGGCCCTCAAATTATTGGGAAACATAATTATAAGACAAGTGAGATCCATCAGGTTAAGGGTCAGTCACAATCAAGTAGCCATATTTCTTTCCATACATCAATCAAGCAAAAATGCTTTACATGTATGTAGAGGGGATATAATGCTACAAATTTCATGTTTTGCACTTTGTCTAGATCCGAACATAAGGTCATCAAAATATAAGAAAACATAAAGACTAAGGTGATTTCGATTAGTTGTGAACTAGCCCTAATGAAGGAGCCATATATCCTCACACACACCAAATTAAGCAAAAATTTTTACATACATTTAGATGTGGCATAAAGCTACAACTTTCATATTTTGCACTTTCCCTAATTTCTATTCTAGTGTTATGAAACCATGGGTATGAAATTATGCTCTAACGATAAAACCAACACAATCAACTTTTGTTTCTCTTCAATTTCAACTTCCATAAATGAGCTCTACCTCAAATACACCATAATTCTTACTAAGAATGCATGATTAACATGTCATGAGGCATTAAATTCATGTGGGAAGAATAAATTAACTTACCTATTTTCCCAGAACCAAAAAGGCTTAGGATTCCTTCACAGACAGCTCACTCTTCGCCATCTCCTTCTTCTTACTCTCTTTCTTTCTTCCTTAGCTCTCTCTTCTTTATGTTGCCCCTTACATTTAATATATCTATTCTGATCCTAAAAGATGAAAAATTCCACTCGTAAACCTATTATAACAAGATAAAATCATGGTATCTCATTTCCATTGGTTGGAAGTTCACCTTTCCTCTTTTAGTCCCTCTTCTTCACTCCTTCATCACCTTCATCCATCTCTTAATCCCCATATGCTCCTTATACTTTTAAATAAGATAAAAAAACACCATTATTTATGATACTATAACATGCACACAACATAAGATAATTTGCCATGCAACTATGCAAACATTACATATATGTTGAAGTGCCCCAAATGCAATGTTGCAAGTGTCATTATCGTGCTTATCCAATTCACATATCTAAATGATCTTTTATCCAATGCTTATGTTCATGTGGAATTGCAAATCATTTATGTAATATATAGGTTCATGTGAGAGTGCCAATGAATATGGATAGTGATGTTACATTTCTTCCCCTCTTATGAAGAATTTCATCCTTAAAATTTAATACCTGAAAACAAATGTGAATATTGTCATTTAATATTCTCTTCGGTTTCCCATGAGCCTCTTCTTATGAGTGGTTTCTCTATCGCACCTTAACCAAAGGGATTTCTCAATTCCGTAACTATTTTGTCTTATAACTAATTATGTTCACTATTTTTTCAATGTAACTTACATCATCTGCAATTGTTATTATTGGATCTCTAAGTATGTGTGTAGGATAAGACTGATACTTTTTGAGCATACTCACATGGAATACATCATAAACCTGAGCCATCTCTGATGGTACTGCTAGCCTATAAGCCAATGGACCGACTTTCACTAAAATCTCATATCAAGGACTCAATTTCCCGTTCTTGCAAAATTGAATTATTCTTTTCCATGGTGAAACTCGATGGAACACTATGTCTCCCACCTCATATTCCATTTTCTCTTTGTGTTGGTCTACATAGCTCTTTTGCCTGTTTTGTGCTACTTTAAGTTTGCTCTTGATTACCTTTACCTTGTCCATAATGTTTTACACTAGTTATAGCCCTTCTAAAACAAGTATCCCTTCTACATCCTAATATAGAGGACTTTGACATTTTCTTTCATACAGTGCTTCATATGGTGCCATTTGTATGTTGTTATGATAATGATTATTATAAGTAAATTCAATCAAGGCAGTATATTCATCCCATGCACCTTTGAACTCTATCACACAAGCTCAAAGTATGTCTTCAAGTGTCTGAATTGTCCTTTCTGGTTGCCCAAATGTTTGAGGATGAAAAGCAGTACTGAAACTCAATTTGGTACCCAAAGCCTATTACAAACTGACCCAAAATGGAGATGTAAATCATGAATCTCTATCTGATACAATGGACACTGGAACACCATGTAATCTGACAATTTCATATACATATTTCTTAGCTAAGAGCTTAAATGGGCTACCTTATTGAATAGGTAAAAAGTGAGCTGACTTAGTTTATCAATGATCACCCATATAGCATCATTATTCTTCAAAGTCCTCGGTAACCCACATATAAAGTCCATTGTTATTCTTTCCCATTTCCATACTAGAATCATCAATGGTTTCAATTTTTTAGTTGGTGCTTGATGTTCCAATTTTATTTGTTGACAAGTCAAACATGTTGAAACATAGGTTGTTATTAATGAGATTGCAAGGTATTATACATTTTTATCATTCTTAGATACATGGCATATGGAGCATTATGTGCATCTTCTAGGATTTCTCTTTTGAAGTTATCAATATTAGGCACATAAATAAGAGAACCCAACATCAAAGCATCATTTCGAATATCAAAATCACCATGTCTCCCTTATTTTACCCTTGTAATCATTATATGTAACTTTGGATCCTTGGCCTATGCTTTTTTAATTTGATCATGCAATATTGGTCTTACTTGACAAGTAGCAATCAATACCCCATTATTTTGTATGTTTAGTTCCATATCCATAGCTCATAATTTAACTAAATAAGACAATGAAAATACCTAAAATGAGCTACACCGCTTCTTGATTTTTGCTTAAAGCATCAAAAGACACATTTGCCTTCCCTAGATGATACTCAATGGTGCAATCATAATCTTTTAGCAGGTCTAACCACCGCCTTTGTCTTATGTTTAATTCTTTTTGGCTCATCAAATACTTCAAGCTCTTATGATATATAAATATCTTAAATGCTTTTCTATGCAAGTAATGTCTCCATATTTTCAAAGCAAACACAACGACAAGAAGTTCTAAGTCATGTACTGGGTAAGATAATTCAAAAGGCTTAAGTTGTCTAGATACATATGCAATTACCATACCATGCTGCATTAAAATGCATCACAAACCTTGATGAGAGGCATCACTATAAACTACAAATCCTCCATTATCGATAGGAATAGAACATATGTCAATCTATCTTTTAATTCATCAAAACTCTTTTGACATGCTTAGACCAATAAAATACTGCATTTTTTCAAAGTAACCTAGTCAAAAGAGTAGCAAAATGTAAAAACTCCTTAACAAATTGACAATAACACCCAGCTAGTCTTAAGAAACTTTGGACTTCTGCAATATTTTTTAGGGTTTCTCATTTTACTATTGCTTCAATTTTGTTTGGATCTATCTCTATGCCCTTTTTAGAAACTATATGTCCTTAAAATACCATATGGTCAATCAAGAAATCACACTTGCTTAATTTAGCAAATAGTTATTTTTCTCAAAATTTTCAATAACACTTAAATGTTGTTCATGCTCCTCTTTGCTCCATGAATACACCAGAATGTCATCAATGCACACAATTACAAATTTGTCTAAAACAAGCTAGAACACTTTGTTCATAAGAGCCATAAACGCATCTAGTGCATTAGTCAAACAAAATGGCATCACTAAAAATTCATATTGTGAATACCTGGTTTGAAAAACCATATTCAATACGTCTGGGTTTGAAATCTTGAGCTAATAATATCTTGATTTCAGGTCAATTTTAGAAAACATCTGTGCTCCTTGTAACTATTTAAATAGATCATTTGTCTTTGGTAAAGGATACTTGTTCTTTATAGTAACCCGATTAACCTGCTAGTAATCAATACACAGCCTCATTGTCCCATCTTTCTTTTTAATAAATAATATTGGAGCAACCTAAGGTGACACACTAGGTCTAATGAATCCCTTTTCAAGTAGTTCCTGCAATTGGGTCTTTAATTCTCTCAACTCAGTAGGAGCCATCCTAAAAGGTAGAACAAATATCGGTGCAATTCTTGTGACTAACTTAATTTTGAATTTTATCTCCTTATCAGGTGGAAGACTAAGTAAGTCAAATGGGAAAACATCTAGAATCTATTTACCATGAAAATATTCTTAAGTAATTCATTTGTGAACCTTGTGTCTACCACATGTGCCAAATAAGCCTCACAACCACTTTAAATTATGAAAAAAAGCATTGATAGCAAAAGCTAGACATGTAGGTACAATTTGTCTTTCCCCTCTCGTTTAATTTGCAGATTCCAGAACAACTTTCTTAGTAAAATAATTCACTATTGCATGATATTTAGATAACCAGTCCATACCTAGTATCACATCAAATTCACAGACTAGCAACAATACTAGATCTGCATTCAACTCAATGTCATCAATATGAATCACATAATCACGAAATACCTTATCCACAATCATTACATCTCTCAAAGGAGTACTAACACATTGATTAAAACCTAAAGGTTGATGCTTATACTACACAATTGTGATGCCATGTTGAATGAAATGAATGAATGTGTAGAGCCAAGATCAATTAATGCATTAACTTTTAAATCATGGAGAAAAAGTTTACCAGTGATTACTTCTGGAGTAGCAATAGCCTTGTTAGACTAGGTTATTCAAATCCAAGTCAAGACTCTCTTTTGATCTTGACAATATAGATTGAAAGGTTCTAATGTCAATTTTAAGTGTTGTTTTAACAGTTTATAAGAGTTATCTTCATTGAAATTCAAAATCTCTAATCTTATAAAGTTCATTTAAATTCGCGGTATGTATATTCTAAATCACGATCATGAATCAGTCACAAGGTTGGATAAAGCTAGGGCAAAGGAATTCATGGTAGGTAACATGTACGGATTGGCGACCGCGAATTTCATAGTGACAAAAGAGGTAACTAAAGCCACAGTCATAATGTGCCAAGTGTCCTAGATATCCATTGAAGATTAAAAGCGCAAGGGCAAATATGTGGTCGCGACTGCGACTTAAGTAGTTGAAGCTTACTCACCAAATAAAGGAATTCGCGGTCTCAATCGTGCCTATGACAAAGCAAACTCGTGACCGCAAAGTTTAAGATTTGTTAGAAAGACTAACGACTACTTTTATTGGACAACAAATGGATAGTTGACATGTGAACTAGTCGTTAGACATAAGACGGGGTACTTTTCGCAATTTTTGACTCCTCAATGCCAATTGGAAATTTACGATCGAGAAATAGGAGTAGCGACCACGACTTTCGCCTGACAAGCATTTAATGCTAAATTTGCTTAGCACATCTTGGAGATTTGTTAATATTTTTAGAGTAACATCTCTTTGGTGGATGTGGGTTATAAATACTCTACTAAACTGATGTAAATGTAAGAGGATAGCCATTGATATGTGCCAAAACTCTTTCTAAATTATTTCTCAACTTTAATTCTTTATTTCTTTATACAAAGTTTAATGTGAGCTTTAAACGCCTTTTGTGCTGGGTTTGAGAGTGAGCCTTAGAAAACTCTTGTATAGGTTAATGTGTTAGCCTTAGAAAACACTTATAAGGTTTAATGTGAGCCTAAACATTAAGTTGAGTGTGAGCTTATGAAAACACTTGTAAGGTTTGGTGTGAGCCTAAACATTAAGTTAAGTGTGATCTTGTAAAACACTAGTGATTGAGTGAAACACCCAATTAGTGAATTGGGGAGTGGATGTAGGGTTGATTAATACCTGAACCACTATAAAACTCTTGTGTTCATTATTCTTCTACCCTTTTTCTAATCTTTCATTATTGTGAGCTTCCTCTAAAATTAAAAGCTTAAATTTGCCACCAATTCAACCCCTCCTTCTTGGTATCTTAGGGCCAACAATTGGTATCAAAGCCAAGTCTCAATTTGAGCCTTAATTGTGTTAGAAAAAGATCAATGGCTCATAAAGGAGTCCACTCTCACCTTAATCTCCATATTGATTGCAATGATTATGCACTTTAGAAGCATAAAATGGAGATATATCTTGATAGTGATCTAATCAACTTATGGGATTATATTCTTGAAGATTGGAAGCCTCCAACAAAAGTGGTTGAAGGAGTAGAGGTGGCAATTGCAAGAGATGAATGGAGTGAAGCACAAAGGAAGACAAATAGGAAGAATGAGAGGGCAATGGCTATGCTCATAAGCTCCATGTCAAAAAAAGAAACTGGAAGAGTCTTACATTGTCAAACTGCACATGCCATATGGAAAGCGCTAGAAAATTGTCATAAGGGCACAACTCTTATGAAATCAAGTTGGTTGGAGATGTATGTGACAAAGTGGGAGTTATTCATGATGAAAGACCATGAAAGCATCACTGAAATGACAAATAGACTCCTATTTATTGTAACAAGCATGAAAAAGTTTGGAAGGACTCTTACCAACTATGAGGTAAATACTAAAATCCTCAAAACTCTTCAATTGGATAAATTTGGTGCAAGAGTATGCAACATTTAGAAGTCCAATCTAGAGATTGGGAAAGTGCCAACCGATGCCCTCATTAGTAAGCTTATCACTCATGAGATGGCTCTCAAGAAAGATAAAGAGATGAAGAAGCTAAGAGAACAAAGAAACAAAAAGGAGAAGAAAGCTTTGGCCTTCAAAGTTTGAAAAGATTATTCAAGCTCAAATGACTCCAATGAAAGTGATGAAAAAGATAAAGAGCTTGTTAAAATATCAATAAGGACTAAAGAGTTTATGAAAAGGAAAAGAGAAAGAAAAAACCAAAGAAAGTCATCTTCCTATGATCATAAGGAAAAGAAGAAGAGCTTTAAGGCTACTTGGGATGATGAGTCAAGTGATGAAGAAGAAGATGAAGTAGCAAACTTCTGCTTCATGGCTCAAGAGGACTTCTCCAAAGAAGTAAGTACTTCTCCACACTCTTATGATGATTATGATGCATTTAATGATATAGATGAGAGCTTTTAGAAGCTCTCACTTTGAAATGTGACAAATATAAGTCATAAATGAAAACTTACAAGAAAAAATGTTCTAAACTAGAGGATGAATTTAAATCCTTAAATGATCTTGTAAGTGAGTTGAGGAATTCTAATGAAGAACTCAAAAAGTCTCTAAAGAGTTTTTATTACTCTTCATCCTCTCTTAACCCTTTGAGAAAGGAAAATGATTCTTTAAAAGGTGAAGTTATAGAACTTAAAAACTCTATCTCTAAATTTTATAAGGGGAAAGAAGCTTTGGACACACTTATTGTATCACAAAGACCTTTTATAGTTAGGCATGGTCTAGGCTTCAATGAAGCCTCTTCACCTACTTTTTCACCCCGCTACATTCATTAGAGCATCAACACCTCAAACATCAAGTATTGAGGTCATGAGAAAGAAAGGTGCTCCTAGCACTAAGCCACCTACGCCCAATGGCATAGTAAAGGCCCCCCAAAGCTTAAGAACCAAGGTTCAAAGAGCAAATTATGCTTACATTTATAACAAGAAGCATGCTCAAACACACACACATAGAAAATTCTCTTCTACTCCTAAGCACTTATGTACTTGCATGCACTCTAACCATCCAAGCATGAGAAGTCCCCCTATTCATATTATGGTTGTGCATAGGAGAAAAACTCACAAGTCTAAGCTCCAATGTCATTATTGCATGAGATATGGGCATATCAATGTATTTTGCCATATTAGGAAGACACATCTCAAATTAGAGGACCCTTCTAAGACTAACCTCCGAGGACCTAAGCATGTTTGGGTACTAAAGCAAACTGTTTGATATTATAGGATGAGGACTCCACCAAAATTTTCATCATGAAAAATCTGAAGGTGAATGGAGATTACTATTAGAGAAGGGATAAAGTTTGAAATGGTTATTTGGTATCAAGCCATTGATACTATGCATACATTTAGGGGGAGTTTTATTACTTGATATATCTATGTGTTGACATACTTGATTTGATTTGATTTGATTGAATGCATAATGAGTTAAATCAATTCATTTTGTATTTAAGGTTTTCTATATTTCAAATGTTCAAATCAACCATAAAAAATCATATACTCTATACTAGGGCCATATATGACAATTTTTAAATTTCTAGCCCTAGTTTGTGTGTTCAAGCATATTTAAATATTTAAATTATTTTGAATTTATGTTTCATCCATTTATCTTCTTATGTGAAATATTATGATCAATTGTGCAATATTACTTATGTTTGCTATTTTAATTTGAGTTTGTATAGTTGACAAGTTTGTGGTCATTCCCTCTCATATTCCCCATTTTCTCTCTTATTCCCTCATATTCCTCTCTTTTTGATATTGACAAAGGGGGAGAGATAATTGACTGAATATATAAAAATGGAAAATACAAAAAAGGGGGTGATAAATTGGGCTATATTTGTAATAAGCAAAGACATTGGTCTTATTAGAGTCACTAAGGGGGAGTAATTTCATACTTATGTTTTTTAATCACTTCATAATCATTCTCTTAGGAACATGCATAATTGATTCTTTGTGCTTTGCATATTCAATCTAGATTGCCAAAATAAAAAAGGGGGAGATTGTTAGACTAGGTTATTCAAACCTAAGTTAAGACTCTCTTTCGATCTTGAAATATAGATTGAAAGGTTTTAATGTCAATTTTAAGTGTTATTTTTACAGTTTGTAAGAGTTATCTTTATTAGAATTCAAAATTTCCAATCTTTTAAAGTTCATCCAAATTCGCGGTGTGTATATTCTAAATTGCGATTGCAAATCAGTCACAAGGATGGATGAAGCTAGGGCAAAGAAATCCGCGATGGGTATCACATCCGGATTAGCAATTGCGAATTTCATAGTGACAAAAGAGGGAACCAAAGCCACAACCACAGAGTGCCAAATGTCCTAGGTATCTATTGAAGATCAAAATCATAAAAGGCGAATATGTGGTCATGACTGCCACTAAAATAGTTTAAGCTTATTCACTAAAAAAAGGAATTTGCGGTCTCAGTCGTGCCCATGACAAAGCAAACTCGCCACCATGAAGTTTAAGATCCATTAGAAAGACCAACAACTACTTTTCTTGGATAACTAATGGACAACTGACATGTAGACTAGCTGTTAGACACAAGACAGGGTTCTTGTCATAATTTCTAGCTCCTAAGTGCAAAAAGGGAATTTACGACCGCAAAATGGGAGTAGTGACCACGACTTCCGTTTAACAAGCATTTAATGCTAAATCTGCTTAGCACTTCTTGGAGATTTGTTGATAGTTTTAGAGTAACGTCTCTTTGGTGGATGTGAGCTATAAATACTCTACCAAACTGATGTAAATGCAAGAGGATATCCATTAATATGTGCAAAAACTCTTGCTAAGTTATTTCTCAACTTTAATTCTTTATTTCTTTGTACGTAGTTTTGTGTGAGCTTTAAAAACCTTTTACGTTAGGTTTGAGAGTTAGCCCTTGTATAGAAAACTCTTGTATATGTTTGAGAGTGAGCCTTAGAAAACTCTTATATAGGTTTGAGAGTGAGCCTTAGAAAACTCTTGTATAAGTTTGATAGAGTGAGCCTTAAAAAACTCTTGTATAGGTTAAAGTGTTAGCCTTGGAAAACACTTATAAGGTTTGGTGTGAGCCTAAACACTAGGTTAAGTGTGAGCCTTGTGAAAACGCTTGTAAGGTTTGGTGTGAGCCTAAACACTAAGTTAAAAGTGGCTTCTAAAACACTAGTGATTGAGCGAAACACCCAATTGGTGAATTAAGGAGTGGATGTAGGATTGGTTAATACCTGAACCACTATAAAACTCTTATGTTCATTATTCTCCTACCCTTTCTTTAATCTTTTATTCTTGTGAGCTTCCTCCAAAATCAAAAGTTCAAATTTGCCACCAATTCAACCCCCTCCCCCCTTCATTCTTGGTGTCCTAGGGCTAACATGCTTATTGCCTAGCAATGGCAAATACTCTGGCCTATGTCAGGGGTCTAGAACTTTGACCTTCTGATATGCTCATATGATGGCCAATTGTGGTTGTTCTACCCCTGCATTTGTCCCTACCAAATGATACTATAACTCAACTTGCCTTTGAAACTTTAACTGTGGACTTTGTTGTAGCTCTATCTCTGCCTTTGATTGCCTTTGATATTCTAGATCTTTTAGGACACTCTTTGACATGCTTATACCACTGAAATGTTACTTTTTTTCAAAGTAAGTTAGTCAAAGGAGCAGCTATAAGTGGAAACCCTTTAATAAATTGATCATAATACCCAGCTAGTCTTAAGAAACTTTGGGCTTCTACAATATTCTTTGGGGTTTCCCATTTTACTATTGCTTCAATTTTGCTTGGATCCACATGTCTTTTTCAGAAACTATATGTCCTAAAAATACCACATGGTCAATAAGGACTTGCACTTGTTTAATTTAGCAAATAGTTATTTTTCTCTCAAAATTTGCAATAATACTTAAATTTTGTTCATGCTTCTCTTTGCTCCTTGAATACACTAGTATGTCATCAATGAACACAATTACAAATTTATCTAAGAAAGGCTGGAACACTTTGTTCATAAGAGCAATAAACAAAGCTAGTGCATTATTAAAACCAAATGGCATCACAAAAAATTCATGATGCCCATACATGGTTTAAAAGATGTCTTCAATACATTTGGGTTTGAAATTTTGAGCTAAAAATATCCTAATTTCAGGTCAATTTTAGAAAACTTTTGTGCTCCTTGTAACTGGTCAAACAGATGATTTGTCCATGGCAAAGGATACTTGTTCCTCATAGTAACCCGATTTAACTGCTAGTAATCAACATAGCCTCATTGTCCCATCTTTCTTTTTAACAAATAATATTGGAGAACTCCAAGGTGACACACTAGGTCTGATGAATCCCTTTTTAAGTAGTTCCTGCAATTGGGTCTTTCATTCTTTCAACTCAGCTGGAGCCATCGTAAAAAATGGAATGGATATCGGTGCAGTTATTGGGAATAACTCAATTGTGAATTCTATCTCCCTATCAGGTGGCAAACTAGGTAAGTCAGTTGGGAAAACATCTAGAAACTCATTTATCATGAAAATATTCTTAAGTAATTCATTTGTAAACCTTATGTCTATCACATATGCCAAATAAGCCTCACAACCACTTTTAATCATGTGAAAAGCCTTAATAGCATAAACTAGGCATGTAGGTATAATTTGTCTTTCCCTTTGAAACACAACCCTTATATGATTTGGTGATTCCAGAACAACTTCCTTAGTAAAATAATTCATTATTACATGATATTTGCACAACTAGTCCATACCTAGTATCACATCGAATTCACGGACTGACAACAATACTAGATTCACATTCAACTCAATGCCATCAATGTGAATCACAGTATCATAACATACCTTATCCATAATCATCAGATCTTTCAATTGAGTACTAACACATAGATTAAAGCCTAAAGGTTGATGGTTATACTACACAATTATGATGCCACGTTCAATGAAATGAATGAATGTGTGGAGCTAGGATCAATTAATGCGTCAACTTCTAAATCACGGAGAAAAAGTTTACTAGTGATTACTTCTGGAGCAATAATAGCTTCTTGCCTAGTAATGGAAAATATTGTGGCCTGTATCAGCGGTCTAGAACTTTGACCTTTTGATATGCTCATACCATGGCCAATTATAGTTGCTTAATCTCTGCCTTTGCCCCTGCCAAATGATACTCCAACTCCACTTTCCTTTGAGACTTCAACAGTGGACTTTGATATAGCTTTACCTCTACCTCTACCTACCTCTGACATTTTGGATCTTTCAGGACACTCTCTAAGCAGATCATCAAAAGACCCATAAAAATAGCACCCACCAGTCAATTTTCTACATCCACCCATATGTTACCTTCCACAATGTACATATGAGGGTTGTTGTTGCATAACTTGGCATTGACCTCTGCCTGCATATGATAAAAATCCTAATGCTTTACCTCTATAACTAGAGTAACACCCCTAGAACTTGACTGTGATGCATATAATCTCCATGTTTATCTTTCTTTTTGTTAAAATCTCCCATAAACTCAATAGGCCATCTTTTTGCTCGTTACTCTATCCTTTCTTTTTTTAATCTTTCCATCATGATTGCAATAACTTTTAGCTTGGTATAACTTTCAAGATCTGCAACTTTGATTTTACTTCTTATCTATTATCTCAGTCCCTCTTCAAACTTTTGACATTTATCATTGTCAATGGCCACTATGAAGGATGCATAATGAGATAATTGATTAAATTTTACCTTATACTCGACTATAGTCATCTCCCGCTGCTTCAATTTTAGAAATTCTCTTTTTTTTTTCATCTTTATACACTTGTGGCATGTAATTATTATTGAACTTGTGAAGAAAATCATTCCATGTAAGCGTTGGATGATGGACATCACTTCATAGAATAGTTTCCCACTAATCATATGCATCCCCCTGTAATAGCGACACTTCATAATCAAACTTTTCTTTTAGTGTGCATTTCATAAAATTTTAAACTCTCTATGTTATTTTTAGCTATGTCTCTGCCATTGATGGATATGTGGTACTACTAAAGTCAACTACAACATATGTTTCTTAATTTGTCATACCTTCTTTCTCTTTGAATTTTTGGACCCTGTACTGTTGGTTCACCAATTCTATATTGTGGTTGCCCATAAGATATATGTTGTGCATGAGAATGTGTAGGAGATCTATCTCTATCAGCAGGCTGATCTCTTAAAGGTTGGCATGATGCTTCTATGGAATGAAAATCGGTTGACTCCTCTCTCTTTGGTAGGCCATGGGTACTACCAGGACTATCCTCTGCTAATGCCCTATAAACATATAAGACTATGTCATATGATAATGCATAATAGTGCAAAAGTCATGTCATGTTCATATGTATGTCCCTATAGAACCTATCTCTGCTTTGATTCCAAAAATTGTAACAACCATTTTCATTTACAAATCATGGCATTCATGCCCAAAAATACATATACCTAAAGGTTTATTCATCATACATATACAATCTAACATGTATTTAATGTACACATATGTTAACTAATGTTCAAGGCTAGTGACCATAAACTAGTTCCTATCTAGATATATGTACAAGACACAAGGAGAGAGAGAGAGAGAGTCAAAATTTAGCCGACAACTTGTGGTCCATATGTCTCATAAAACTTTATGCACCATAGTATCCAAACCCTATGCTTCATTATCTAAAAAATATAATTGCAATTTGGTGAGTCACGACTCAATCAATAAAAATAATAATCATATTCTTATGGCACAACCAACAATCAAATATCATCAGTATACATTACAAGTACAATAATTGATTATGCAAGTGTAAATGCAATAGATTGATTTTTGTCATAACCTTGCAAGGCAACACTACTCCCAGGAATTCATATAATTTAAGTGACATTTGATTTTGCTAGCCAACATATAACAACTAAATCATTTGATCAACAACATGTGCCAATAACACATATTGGTCCCTTTTCCAAGTGATTTGTAAGTGTTTGACAAACCGGTCACAACATCCTTTGAGTTCCATATACAAGTGTTCATTCACAATGGTATACTAAGTAATCATTAAGGGCTTATAATTCTCACTTAACTTGTATTCATATATAAAAGGTAACAATTCAATCACATATACATGTAATAGAATAAATCACATCATAAAATTATCACATAGACATTAGAATGTAATTATGGTTTTTTACTCAACTTTTTATGTGACCAACCTTTATGGTAGGTTTTGTTCTATCTCTAGGGCTTCCTCAAAGTGTTGAGATCCTAAAATTTGATAAATACATGTTTATAATTACGTTAAAATGATTATGAATGCTTGGTATGCAACTATGGCATGATCCATGCAAGTGGACCTAGTGTTTATGAATATTTTCCTTATATGGTAGCCTGACCTTGTTGTACTCTCACAGTAATAACTCTATATATACTTATCTAAATGTCTTAGTTCTTTTTTTTTCAAATAAACTAGACATATTATGATACAACATAGTCAAATTTTAGGTCAATATAAGAAATATATAAAATATGGTGAATTTTTTAATTTTGCCCCATTTCAATATCATCTCAGCCTGAGTAGGTCATACATTCTTTAGTATATCTCAAATTGTACCATTCCAATTGTAAAACTAATCTACTAGAAATTACAAAACACATAAAAGAACATTTATCATATTTTATCATACTCTAATTCAGTCTATAAAGTCACCAAAATAAATAATTAATCTCAAGGTGAGAAGGTTTTCAACATGTTGACAATCAGTCATAATAAAGGGGCGATATCTCAACAAACATGTTAATTTTGCCAAAAATATTTTACAAGCATGTATATAAGACATAAATATATAAATTTCAAGTCTAACAGACCTATGGCCCTCAAATTCTTGAAGAACATAATTATAAGACAAATGAGGTTTTATTGGGTTTAGGGTTAGTCATAATCAATGAGCCATATTTCTTTCCACACAATAAATCAAGCAAAAAATTTTTACAGGTATTTAGAGGGGATATAACCATAGAAATTTAATGTTTTGTACTTTGTTTAAATCCAAACATAAGGTCATCAAAATATAAGAAAATAGAAAGACTGAGGTGATTTCAGTTTGTTGTGAACCAGCCCTAATGAAGGAGCCATATCTCCTCCCACACACCAAATTAAGTAAAAATGATGTGCAATAATTTAGATGGGCCATAAAGCTATAACTTTCATATTTTCTACTTTCCCTAATTCCTCTTCTAGTGTTATGAAATTGTGGGTACAAAATTCTGCTCTAATAACAAAACCAATACAACCAACCCTTATTTCTTTTGAATTTCTACTTCCATACATGAGCTCTACCTTAAATACTCTATAATTATTACTAACCATGCATGATTAACATGCCATGATGGATTAATTTCATAGGGGAGGAAGATAAATTAACTTACCAATTTTTCCAGAACCATAAAAGCTTAGGATTCCTTCCTAGGCAGCTTAGTCTTCTCCCTCTCTTTCTTCTTCTTCTTCTTCTTCTTATTCTTCTTCTTTTTCTTCTTTTTCTTCATCTTTTTCTTTCTTCCTTAGGTCTCTCTTTCTTATGATGCATCTCATGTTTAACCTTTCTATTTTGATCCTAAAGGATAAAAATTTCCACTTGTAAACATATTGTAACAAGACAAAATCACGGTGTCTCATTTCCATTGGTTTGAAGTTCACTTTTCCCCTTTTAGTCCTTTTTCTTCACTCCTTCATCACCTCTATCCATCTCCTGATCCCTATATGCTCCTTATACTTTTAAATAATCTCTAAAACACCAATATTTATGATACTATAACATGCACACAACATAAGATAATTTTCTATGCAACTATACAAATATTACATATATGTTCAAGTGTCCCAAATGCAATGTTGCAAGTGTCATCATCGTGCTTATCTAATTCACATACCTAAATGACCTTTTATCGAATGCTTATGTTCATGTGGGATTGAAAATCATCTATGTAATGAATAGGTTCATGTAGAATGCCAATGAATATGGATAGGGATGTTACACTCACACTCGTATTTTAGTCAAAATTGACTTTTACCCTCTTTTGAGCTTACACACTCTTGCCTTTTACCACTCAATATTATTTTCTTTAAGTTCTTTAAAGACTAAGTTACTTTATGTGAAGTCAAGCTCAAACTGAACACAAAACAAGCATAAACTAGACCTAAACACTTAGATAACAAAGAATTGAAAATAACACAATCTAATTGCATGCAAGCAAATAACTAAAGACCTAATCAAAATTCAATAATTTAAAGGTAGGTAAAGTTGCAAAGTGGTATTTTGAATTTAAAATTGATGGAAAATCAATCATAAGCTAAATGCAAATCAGAGAATTGAAATCATCTTCTTTTGGTGCAAACAAGTTCTTATGCAATTTCTAACTTCATTTATTTATTTATTTTTTACTTTACTTTTTTTTTTGACTTTTTTAATCTTTTCTGTATGTTCTTTTTTAATTTTTATTTTCTTTCATTTTTTCGATGTTGGAAACTTAAAATAGAATTGAAATCAAAAGAATTACAAAGATCAACTCAAAAACCATGCAAAATCAAAGTATAAGTTGAACTGAGTACGAATAGGGACAAATTCATAGTTTCACCTTTCCTTTGAATTTAAAAGATGTGGTTTAACTTTAGATGCTTAAGAAACATCAACACTCTGATTAGACACAAAAAGAAATGAATTGGAATCAGAAAAATTTAGAAATTGTAAAAAAATAAGCTAAAAATCAAATTTCCTTAAGAAATTTTGGCAAACTTCTAAATTTTAAGGAATTTCTTAAATTGAACACTTCAAATATGCAATTGGGGACACAAGAAAGGTTAATCTATGAAGACAAATGAATTTGAATTATAAGAAATATATAAATCTAACTATAACAAGGAAATAAGCTTAACTGGAATGGAATTCTAACACAAAAGAGTAATTAAATATGATGAGGCAAATGAATTTGATAGAAGAAAACATAGAAAAACAGAGTAAAACCCAACAAAATTAATGGAGTTGAAACAAGAAGAAGAAGATATAGAATGTGATTTCAATGTTTTAATCGCAAGAACACAATAAAATAATGAAGAATAATGCAAGAACAATACATTTTGATCTTGAATAACCTTGGCTCTAATGCCAATCTGATACAAATGAGGTGGAATTAGTTTTTGACTCGTTTGATGAACACAAAACCTAAGCAAAATTCAAAGATCAATAAGAAGATAAATCCTTAAATCTAAACTAGGTCTATAGAAAACTTATTTTTAACAACTTGGAATATACTAGATCTCAATCCTAAATTAACCAAGTAATTCTAGACTTAGATTAAACTAATTTTGTGAAATCATCAAGCTCACTCAATAATCTCACCAAGTCCACTTAAGAACTCAAGAAGAGAATCAATCTCATAAAGTTTAAGCAAAAATCATATGTTCTCATATTAATAACCAAATAAGGCCTTAAATACCCTTCGTAAATGCTAATAAAACCCTAAAAAACCCTCTCTAATTCAGCCTTACATATTATGGCCAAATTTATAGCTCCTAAATCTATTAAGAGAACTAATCCCACTCTTACATAAAGAATAAAAGCAAACAATTCTAGTGGTTGCCATGATTTAGCCTAAGTATTCCTATTGGTTGCCATGATTTGGCCTAGCTAATTTCTAGCATTAAAACACCTTATTTTAATATTCATTGCACAAATAAATAACTAACTAGATAATCCTAACTGAAGGTAGCATGATATTCAACCAATGAGGAGAATTCCTTATGGCAATAGGAAGACAATGCCAACTAATGCTGACTAAGCAAATTTGGCATGGATCTTTAACATTTGGGCTTGTCTTCACATTTTGGGCTCAATTGCATACTATGGTAGAATGGTGTTGGGATTTGGTCCTCGTTATCAATTAGGCTCCATTGGATTAATTTAAGCACTCCACTTGAAAAGCTTAAGCTCCCATCTTTCTGCATTTGGGCTTCATGCAATCCTTGGTTTGTTTGGGCCAATTCATTTCGTATCTTTCCTTATATAAAAGCTTTTAGCATATCTTTAATCTTTTTTAGCCTTCCACTTGTAATTGAGCCTTGAAGTTGTCATGGATCCTTATTGGACTTAACCTGGTCGAATGCTTCAGAATAAGAATAAACAGAATTAAAGCCCTATGAAGGAGATGAGACCCAAATTGATACAAAAACAATAAGAACACAAAGAACAATAAATTTTAGAGATGACTTACTTGATTTGATGCCTTAGTTTTGATTCCAAATGATATGAACAAGGTTGGATTGATCCTTGCCCATATGCTAAAGAATAGTTGGCTAAAATCTATTAAACCAAATATTGGAGTTTTGATCTTCAAATCCTAACTAGACCTGTAGAAAACTTATTTCTAACAACCTAGGTTATAAAGATTCAAAGTTGTGTTAACTCAAACCTTAAATCAACCAAGCCAATTTGACATCAGAATTAATAAGTTTGTGAAATTATTAAGCATTCACTCAATAATCTCACTAAGTCCACTTAAGCACTTAAGAAGAGAATTTAGTCTCACAAGCAAAATTACTAACAATAGTAATATTGATTGAATGAATGCCCTCTTGGCAGAATATGAGGGCTATTTATAGCCTTATAATACTTAATCCAAAACTAATTATGATTTAGTTTACATTCCCTAATAGAATTCAATGTTTGCTAATGTAATAAGGAAAAGATAATCCTAAACTAAATAGGAAAACTAAAGAAACATTATGATTGGTTAATAAGATTAGACCAAGATACTTTCCTAACTAAAGAACAACTTTTCCTAAATATAAAAGGAAAAAAAAATCAGCCTAATGAGGAAATCCCAATGGCATTAGGAAACATTGCCAACTAAGGAAATTTTACAAGAATCTGTGACTTTGGGCCTTATTTCCTTGATAACATGACTTAGGCTTCCTTTTACATGCTTTGGGATTCTTTTTACATGCCTTGGCCAAATTGGCTTATGCTTGGGTTCTCTCCACAAGTTGGTCTCCATTGTATTAAGTTAAGTGCTCCATTTGAAAAGTTTAAGCTCCCATCACCTTTTAATTAGGCTTCATGCATCCTTTGCTCTTTTTGGGGTAATCCTAGTGTAACTCCTTGTTGCATGAATGCTCCAATGGCCTTTTAAACTTCCTTACCTACCCCCTTGTGAGCCTTTAAGTTGAAGTGGATCCTTGCTTATCATGCCTTGGCTATTTGCATTAACTTCTTATTCATATAAATTGTAGGGTAACTCTTGCAATTCCTTACTCACTTTTGCTTAAATGGCTACTCATGCAAACTTCTGCTTGCTTTTGCTTTCATTGATTCGATGATGTTATCTAATACTTAAACAACAATTCTAAATAAAAAAATGCATACACTTTATTTTCACATCTTTTGTGAGGTAACTCATGCAATTCTTAACTTACATTTGCTTAAATGGTTACTCATGCAAACTTTCGATTTCTTTTGTTTTTATTAATGTGATAATGTTATGCAAGGTTTAAATAGCAATTCTAATGTAAAAAATACAAACACTTCATTTTCATATATTTATGAGGTAACTCGTACAATTCCACAATCACTTTTGGTTAAATGGTTACACATGCAAACTTTTGATTTCTTTTACCTTTATTGTTGCCATTATGTTATATGTGGTTTAAATAACTATTTTAATGCAAAAAACTCATAATCTACGTTTTTACATCTTTGTATAGTAACTTGCATATTTCCTTACTCACTTTCATTTAATGGTTACTTGTGCAAACTTGCACTTTCCTTCACTTTTGTTGATGCGTTGATGTTATGTGAGGCTTAAATAATAAATCTAATGCAAGAAACACACTTCGCTTTCATATTTTTTTGGGGTAACTCATGTAATTCATTTCTCACTTTTATATAAATAGTTAATATGCAAACTTTTGCTTTCTTTTGCTTTTATTGATGGGATGACGTTACTTAGGGGTTAAATATAAAATATAAAGCAAAAAACACTTACACTTCATTTCACATATTAGTAAGGTAACTTGTGCAATTCCTTACTAATTTTGCTTAAATGGTTACTTGTGCTAACTTCCATTTCATATTGTATTTGTTGATGTGATGATGTTACCCAAGAATTAAATAGTTATTCAAATGCAAAAACACATACACTTCGTTTTCATATATTTGTGAGGTAACTTGTGTAATTCTTTACTAACTTTTATGTAATGGCCACTCATGCAAACTTCCACTTTCTTTCTCTTTTTGTTGATGCCATGATGTTTTCTGAAGCTTAAATAGCAATTCTAATGCAAAAATACACACGTCATTTTCACATCTTTGTAAGGTAACTCGGGCAATTCCTCACTCATTATTGCTTAAATAGTTACTCGTACAAACATCCACTTTCTTCTACTTTTTTCTTTATGTGATAATGATATTTGAGGCTTAAATTACAATTTTAAAGTAAAAAGCACATACATTTCGTTTTCATATCATCATGGGGGAAACTCGTGCAATTCTTTACTCACTTTAGCTTAAATGGTTACTCATGCAAACTTTTGCTTGCCTTTGCTTTTATTGATTCGATGATGTTATCTGATGCTTAAATTGCAATTCTAAAGTAAAAAATGCATACACTGTGTTTTCACATCTTTATGAGGTAACTTATGCAATTTGTTGCTTACATTTGCATAAATGATTACTTATGCAAACTTTCAATTTCTTTTGTTTTTATTGATGTGATGATGTTATATGAGGTTTAAATAGCAATTTTAATGCAAAAAATACATACATTTCATTTTCACAACTTTTTGCTGTAACTCGTACAATTCCATATTCATATTTGCTTAAATGGTTACACATGCAAACTTCTGATTTCATTTACTTTTATTGTTGTCATTATGTTAACCGTGGTTTAAATAACTATTCTAATGCAAAAACCATAGACTCCTCATTTTCGCATCTTTGTGGGGTAACTTGCATAATTGCTTTGTCACTTTTGTTTAATGGTTACTCATGCAAACTTGCACTTTCTTTTGCTTTTGTTAATACCATGATGTTATGTGAGGCATAAATAACATTTCTAATGCAAAAACACACATGCACTTCATTTTCATATCTTTTGTGGGTAACTCATGCAATTTCTTGTTAACTATCACATAAATAGTTACACATGTAAACTTTTGCTTTCTCTTACTTTTATTGATGTGATAATGTTATTTGAGGGTTAAATAGCAAATCTAAAGCAAAAAACACTTACATTTAATTTTCACATCTTAGTGGTCTAATTTGTGCAATTCCTTACTCACTTTTGGTTAAATGGTTACACGTGTTAGCTTCCATTTTATTTTGCTTTTGTTGAATTGATGATGTTATCCGAGGTTTGAATAGCTACTCTAATGCAAAAGATACATATTCTCTTTTTTTTCACGTCTTTATAGGGTAACTCGTGTAATTTCTTACTTTTTATGTAATGGTTACTCGTGCAAATTTCCACATTATTTTGCTTTTATTGATGCCATGTTGTTATCCAAGGCTTAAATAGCAATTTTGATGTAAAAAACTAATACAGTTCGTTTTCACATCTTTATGGGGTAACACGAACAATTCCTTACTCACTTTTGCTTAAATAGTTACTCATGCAAACATTCGCTTTCTTCTACTTTCTATGATGTGATTATGATATTTGAGTCTTCAATAGCAATTCAAAAGCAAAAAACACATACATTTCATATTCATATCATTGTGGGGTAACTCATGCAATTCTTTACTCACTTTAGCATAAATGGTTACTCGTGCAATGTTTTGCTTGCTTTTGCTTTTATTGATTCGATTATGTTATCTTATGCTTAAATAACAATTCTAAAGCAAAAAATGGATACACTATATTTTCACATATTTGTGAGATAACTCGTGTAATTTCTTACTCACATTTGCTTAAATGGTTACTCATTCAAACTTTTGATTTTTTTTTGTTTTTGTTGATGTGATGTTGTTATCTATGGCTTAAATAACGATTCTAATGAAAAAAACACATACACCTTGTTTTCACATCTTTATGGGGTAACTCGTGGAATTCAATAATCATTTTTTCTTAAATGATAACATGTGCAAACTTTTGATTTCTTTTAATTTTATTGTTGTCATGATGTTTCAGTGGTTTAAATATCTATTCTAAAGCAAAAAAATACATACTCTTTGTTTTCACATCTTTCTGAGGTAACTCGCGTAATTTCTTACTCATTTTTGTTTAATGGTTACACGTGTAAACTTGCATTTTCTTTTACTTTGTTGATGCAATGATGTTTTGTGAGACTTAAATAGCCATTCTAATATAAAAAAACACAAACACTTTGTTTTCACATCTTTGTGGGGTAACTCGGGCAATTCTTCACTCATTTTTGCTTAAATAGTTATTCATGCAAACATTTATTCTATTATATTCTACTTTCTTTGATGTGATGATTATATATGAGGTGTAAAGTAACAATTCTAAAGTAAAAAATGTATATACTTCTTTTTCATATCATTATGGGGTAACTCGTGCAATTCCTTACTCATTTTTCCTTAAATGGTTAGTCATACAAACTTCTGCTTCTTTTGCTTTTATTGATTTGATGATGTTATCTTATGCTTAAATAGCAATTCTAAAGTAAAAAAACCATACACTTTGTTTTCATATCTTTGTGAGGTAACTTGTGTGATTCCTTACTCACATCTACTTAAATGGTTATACGTGCAAACTTTCGATTTCTTTTTTTTTTTTATTAATGTGAAGATGTTATTTGAGGTTTAAATAACAATTTTAATGCAAAAAACACATATACTTTATTTTCACATATTTTTTAGGTAACTCGTGGAATTCCATTATCATTTTTGCTTACATTGTTAGATGTGCAAACTTTTGATTTCTTTTACTTTTTATTGTTGCCATGATGTTATTCATAGTTTAAATAACTATTATAATGCAAAAAACACACTCTTCATTTTCACAACTTTGCTGGATAACCCGTGTAATTTGTCACTCACTTTTGTTTAATGGTTACTTATGCAAACTTGCACTTTCCTTTGCTTTGGTTAATGCCATGATGTTATGTGAGGCTTAAACAAGAATTCTAATGTAGAAAATACATACATTTCATTTTCACATCTTTGTGGGGTAGGTCGTGTAATTCTTTTCTCACTTCTGCATAAATAGTTACACGTGCAAACTTTCGCTTTCTTTTGCTGTTATTGATGGGATGATGTTATTTGAGGGTAAAAAAGCAAATCTAAAGCAAAAAAAAAAAAAAACTTACTCTTCATTTTCACATCTTAGTGGGGTAACTTATGCAATTCCTATACTCACTTTTGCTTAAATGGTTATTCGTGCTAGCTTTTTTTTTATTTTGCTTTTGTTGATGTGATGATGTTATCTGAGGTTTAAATAGCTATTCTAATGCAAAAAATACAAACACTTCGTTTTCACATTTTTGTGGGGTAACTCATGTAATTCCTTACTAACTTTTGTGTAATGATTACTCATGCAAACTTCCACTTCTTTTTTTTTTTATTTTTTATTCATGGCATGATGTTATCTAAGTTTTAAATAACAATTCTAATGCAAAAAACACATACACTTCTTTTTCACATCATTGTGTGGTAACTCGATCAATCCTTACTCACTTTTGCTTAAATAGTTACTCGTGCAAACATCTGTTTCTTTCTAATTTCGTTGATGTGAATATAATATCAGATAACTCTTTATTTTTAAGTATTTTTAAGGCTAGTTTTATTGTTAAAATTAAGTCTAATTTAGGAGAAAAATACCATATAATATCTCTTTTTGGCTGTTATTTTGTAATTTTATAGAAAATCTTGAAAATTGGAGCTGATTGATAAACTATGGGAGTTTTCTAGGTGGAATTATGTAGTTTCAGAAGTTTAGGGATCAAATAAAAATTTGACGATTCAGGGACTAGTTTTGATATTTTTTCAGACAGAATTTCAATCCATTCCTAACACAATTTAGGAAGGATCCGTGCAACAGATTTTTAGGGAAGCTTCACCGGCTCCTATTCGAAAAAAGAAGGAATTCTTATTATTCCTAATTGGTAGAGGATTCCTAATTGGTAGAGAATATATTTTTTTATGTTTTAAAATGGAGTAGGAGATTATAAATAGAGGAGGAGGTTTTGTTTATGATTATTATTTTTTGGAGAGAGTTTTTTGTTTATTTTTATTTATCTGGATAATAAGTTGTCAACAAGAGGTGAATTATTGGTCAATCATCAAGATTGAAGAGAATTGAAAAATACAAGTGTTTTATTACTAAAACTTTTCTATTTTATTTTCTTTTTATTTTGATATTAGCTAGTAATTTCATTATGAACTAAATTAGTTAGGCACTTGGGTTATGATTAACCCTAAGATGAGTTTTGAATTGTGATTTTCTTTAGATTATACAATCCTTTCATTATTTTATGGAATTCAATTGTGTTTGCTCTTTATCTCTTTGAATTGATATGTCCAGAATATTGATTCATGTTTTAATTCTTTAACTTTTATTGTGAAATCAAGTTATTGAATAGATTTAACACAATTGAAAAGAGATGAATGTACCCTTAGAGAAAGGATAACATAAATCTTCCGGATTATGGTCAAACCTAATAGTGAAATTCAAAAAACTATAATGCAATTTTAAGGGGTTTTAATTAGGAATATATTCCAATTAATCGACCTAGAATTAGATGTTAATGATCATGAGAAGGACTTTAACATACTAAAGAGATTTCCATGATTTCATAAATATTGAATTAGATTGTATTGTTGAAAAATTAATTTCTTAACAAGTCTTAGGGAGATTCAATATTTGAGTGTCGTTTATCATATTGGTTACCTTTTTCTCTCTAGTCAATATTTTTATTATTCTAGTTTGTTGAATTAATTAACTTTAGTTTTTAATTAGTTAATTAAATCACTTAAATTTACTAGTACTTTTAGTCTTTGAGGGATTGACACTCGATACTCCTATGCTATACTATACTCACTTGCCTATTCGATCTATAAGGGTTTGCCTCGAAGCATATCAAGTTTTTGGCATCATTTTTAGGGATTAAAATATTAGGAACACTTTATATCTATTAATTTAGCCAATTTTATTTTTTTTTGTAATTTTTTCCATCTTATTTTACCCTTATTATTTTTAATTTTGTTATGGTTTCCACTCTTTTCAAGGACTTTGGCAGTGTATGACTCGAAGCAACACAATTGAGCTAGAACTTAAAGATCCTGAAATAGAGAGAACTTTCCATCAGAATTTAAGGCAAAAGCGTCAAGAGAAGATTGAATATAATCAAGAGATAGTAATCATGTTAGATCATCTAATGACTATGTTTGACTATGCCAAACCCATTATGACAGATGTTGGAACAAGCATAGTGAGACACGTTGTTGCAGCTAATAATTTTGAAATCAAGCCAAACATCATTCATAGGGTATTGTAGTAAGTACATTTTGATGGTTTGCTAGATAAGGATCCAAATTCTCATTTAGTTGATTTCTTGGAAATATGCGACACTCTCAAGATCAATAGAGCTACAAATGATGTCATTTGTTTAAGGTTATTCCCATTTTCATTAAGGGGAAAAGCCAAATGGTGGTTGAACTCACTTCCTAAAGGTTCTATTACTACATGGAACCAGATGACAGAAAAGTTCTTGTTGAAGTATTTTACACCTGTGAAGTTGGTAAGATTAAGTAAATGATATCTCATCATTCATTCAATCTAATTCTGAGTTACTCTATGAGACATGGGAACGATTTAAGGATTTGTTAAAAAAGTGCCCACAACATAGGTTTGACACTTGGGTTCAAATTTAGACATTCTATTATGGATTGAATCAAATGACTCGTCAAATGATAGATGCAGTGACAGGAGGTTCTCTCAATAATAAGACACTAGATGGAGCTCAAGCATTGATTAAGGAGATGGCAATGAACGGATATTAGTGGCAAACAAATTTAAGGAGTAACAAACCTGCTAGTATGTATAATCTTGATTTAGTCACTGCTTTGGCGAGTCAGGTTGAAGCTGTGAATAGGAAGATTGATAGATTGGTTTTAGCACCACAAATGAGTTAAGTGTTGCAATGTGACTTGTGTGGAATGCAACATAAAAGCCAAGATTGTCCTAATATGCTTGAAATGCAACAAAAGCAAGTGGACTATATAGGGAACGTTCCTATATCACAAAATAACCCCTATAATAACACCTATAATCCAAGATGAATAAACCACCCAAATTTCTCATGGGGAAACCAAGATGTGGGAACAAAGTGTATGTGTTTTTTGCATTAGAATTGTTATTAAAGCCTCAGATAACATCATGGAATTAGTAAAACCAAATGGAAGTGAAAGTTTATAGGAGAAACTGTTACATAAAAGTGAGTAAGGAATTTCACGAGTTACCTCACAATGATGTGAAAATGAAGTGTATGTGTTTTTTGCATTAGAATATCTATTTAAACCTTGGATAACATAATCACATCAACAAAAGTAAAATAAAGTGGAAGCTATCATATGTAACCATTTAAGCAGCAGAGAGTAAGGAATTGCATAAGTTACCCCATTAAGAAGTGAAAATGAAGTGCGAGTGTTTTTTTGCTTTATATTTGCTATTTAGTCCTCAAATAACATTATCGCTACGATGAAAGCAAAAGAATGAGAAAGTTTGCACATGCAACTATTTATTTAAAAATGAGTAAGGAATTGCACGAGTTACTCCACAAAGTTGTCAAAAAAAAAAAGTATGTGTTTTTTCATTAGAATTGCTATTTAAGCCTCATATAACATAATGGCAACAATAAAAGTGAAAGAAAGTGGAAGTTTGCATGAGAAACCATTACACAAAAGTGAGTAAGGAATTTCACAAGTTACCTCACAAAGATGTGAAAATGAAGTGTTTTTTGTTTTTTGCATTATACTATTAAACCTTGGATAACATTACCACATCAACAAAAGAAAAGTAAAATGGAAGCTAGCATGTGTAACCATTTAAGCCATAGTAAGTACGAAATTGCACAAGTTACCCATTAAGATGTGAAAACAAATTGTGAGTGCTTTTTTTGCTTTATATTTGCTATTTAATCCTTAAATAGCATAATTGCTTTGATGAAAGTAAATAAATGAGAAAGTTACACATGCAACTATTTATTTAAAAGTGAGTAAGGAATTGCGCGAGTTACCCTACAAAGATGTGGAAATGAATTGTATGTGTTATTTGCTTTAGAATAGCTATTTAAAACATGGATAACATAATGACAGTAATAAAAGTAAAAGAAATCAGAATTTCGCACGTGTAACCATTTAAGTAAAAGTGATTATTGAATTACACAAGTTACCCTATAAAGATGTGAAAATGAAGTGTAAGTGTTTTTTGCATTAGAATTACTATTGAAACCTCAGATAACATCATCACATCAACAAATAGAAAATAAACTATAAGCTAGCACAAATAACCATTTAAGCAAAAGTGAATAAGGAATTGCTCAAATTATCCCACTGAGATGTGAAAACCAAGTGTAAGTGTTTTTTGCTTTATATTTGCTAAGTAACCCTCAACTAATTATACCAAAGTGAGTAAGGAATTACACGAGTTGCCCCACAAATATGTGAAAATGAAGTGTTTGTGTTTTTTGCATTATAATTGTATTTAAGCCTAAGATAACATCATGGTATCAATAAAAGAGAAAGTGGAAGTTCACAAGAAACCATTACACAAAAGTGCATAAGGTGTTGGACTAGGATTGTAACATCCCTATCCACATTCATTGGCGTTATCACATGGACATATTCATTGCATAAATGATATGAAATCCCACATGAACATATGCATTGGATAAATGATCATTTAGTCATGCAATTTATAGAAGCATGACAATGACATTTGCACCGTTATATTTGGGACACTTGAACATATATGTAGTGTTTATATAGCTGCATGGACAATTGTCTTATGTTATATTCATGTTATAGCATCATGAATAATGGTGTTATAGAGCTTATTTAAGAGTATAACTAGCATTTAAGGATTGAGAGATGGATAAAAATGCTTAAGGACTGAAGAAGAGGGACTAAAAGAGGAAAAGTGAACTTCCAACCAATGGAAAAAAAGCACCATGATTTTATATTGTTATAATAAGTTTATATATGACAATTAGAGTCAGAAATGAAGGGTAATTCGTGAGGTATGGCAGAAAGAAAGTGGAGAGAGAGCTAAGGAAAAAAGAAAGAAAGAAGAAGAAGAAGAAGAAGAAGAAGAAGAAGAAGAAGAAGAAGAGAGGGAGAAGAGTGAGCTGCCTAAGGTTTTCTAATTCTGGGATAATAGGTAAGTTAATTTATCTTTTTTTTCACTTGAAACTAACCTCTCATGACATGTTAATCATGCATGGTTAGTGAGAATTATGGATTAATTGAGGTAGAGCTCTTGGATGGAAGTTGAATCCAAGAGAACTAGAGCTGTTTGTACTGTATTATGCTGTTAGAACATGATTCTGCTGTTAGAACAGGATTTTGTACCCAGGATTTTGTACTAGAGCTGTTTTTAACCCTAGAAGAGGAATTAGGAAAAGTGCAAAATATGAAAGTTGTAGCTTTATGGCTCATCTAAATACCTATGAAACAGTTTTGCTTGATTTTGTGTGTGTGATAAGATATGACTCCTTCAGTAGGACTGGGTCAAATCCGGACTGAGATGATCTCAGTCTTTTGTTTTCTTATATTTTGATGGCCTTATGTTCTGATTTTGACAAATCATAAAACATGAAATTTGTAGGGTTATGTCCTTTCTAAATACCTGTAAATTAGTTTTGATTGATTTGCTGTGTGGAAAGAGATATGGCTCATTGATTGGGACTGATTTTGTACCAAGATGAAACATCACATTTTTTTTGGATCTGTTCTCCCATAATTTGATGGCCATAGATTCATAATTTGATTATGGAATAAACTTAAAAGTTGTATATTTATGTCTGATCTACATGCCTGTGTCGTTGCCAAATATAGCATGGTTGTTGAGATATGGTCTCTTCATCATGACTGTTTGTCAACATGTTACAAACCTGCTTACCCTATGATTGGTCCTTTGTTTTGGTGACTTATAGACTGAATTAGACAATGAGTAAAACATGAAAAATATTCCTTTATATGTTTTGTAACTGGTGATAGATTATTATTAGAAATAGATTGGTACAATTTAAGATACACCCAATAAGGTAAGACCTACTCAGATTGAGTTGACATTGCAATAAGGCAAAATTCAAAAATTCACCACATTTTCTATGTG
>CATIWR010017368.1:0-28325 GCA_949677035.1 Omphalea diandra | reverse complement strand
TGTTAGCCTAGAAAACACTTTATTGTAAGGTTGTGTGTTAGCCATTAAAACACAAGTTGTAGTAAGTTGGGTGTGAGCTTGAAAAACACCATTGAATTAGTAAAATACCCAATTGAGTGATTGGGGAGTGGATGTAGGGATTGTTGTGCCCGAACCACTATAAAATCTTTGTCTCCTTGCAATTCTTTCTTCTTCTCTTAATCTTTAGTTTAAATTTTTAAACACCAATTCAACCCCCTTCTTGGTGCCTAGGGACAACAACAAGGATCCTATAATTTGTATATGAGTAATAATAATATTCAAATGAAAATGTATTTAGAGAACTGTTATATTCAATTTTACATTTTATTTTAAACATACACATTTGAATGGATGAAATTATGTTGTAAATACATGTAAAACTAAATTAATAATTATGAATGTATATCACAACTATGGTGTATAATGATACGACTTAAAAGTGCATATTTTAATTGTTGTGATTTTCTCTTATATTATGCTTAATTTTCAATTTAATTGAATTTTATATTTAAGAAATTTAAATTTGATATTTTAGGTGCATTAGGATTGAAAAGGGGAGATTACATATTAATTTTCAAGATTCTTCACTTTTGAGGCAAAAAAATGTAAAGTGCAGTTTGCGGCAGAAGATTTGCAGTGATAAGACACGAGAGCGGCTTGCCAATCCAAGGCTGACAAATTAACGAGAGCAATGAGCTATTTTCAGTCTAATTTTCATAGAATATCCTATCTTATTTTGGAGATTTACCCTAAATTTATATCTTCTTTTGATATTTTGTAAAACTATTTAGGAAGCCAATTTCTCTAATTTTTAGGAGATTTTTGAGAGATATTTTTGTGCTATAAATAAGAGTATTTTCTCTCATATGAGGGGGGAGAAGAACGTGATTTGCAAAGAGGAGAGTACAACCAATATCAATTAGAGACATTCTCTCCTTCTATTGCCCATGAGTTTTTTTTTTCTTTCTAGTTTTCTTTCTTTCTTCATGAATTAATTTTCTTGTATCTAAGGCTATAGAAAGCCTTATCACAATAATAAATTGATTTGTATTTTATTTAATCAAGATATTTTTATTTTCATATTACCCATCAATTATTGTGCTTAATTCTATTAAAAGATTGACCACCTCTTGATTTATTTATTTTATGTGAATGAATTGGGAAAGAATTTTGTATAATTCATCAAATAGTTCATAGTATGAATTAAATAGTATATATGAATATACATACATGATTCATCTAATTTCACAAATTTTTTACTAAGCTTAATACGCTTTCTATTTTGAAAACTCTATAAACTGATTTAAGAGTTACTTGATAAAAATAGGATTAATATATCTAGGGAGAGAATACTAAGTAATTTTAAGAAAATCTTAGTGTATGAAAATAATAAATTATCTTAATTAAATTTAATAAATTTAAATCTATTGGAATGATTAGGTGGACCAATAATCTTACTATTTAAATTTGATTATTGCAACTTTAATTATTTATTGCTTTTCTTTTATTTATTTTTTTGTCTTTAAATTTTTTTAGTTTATTTACTTTGAACTTTCATAGTTTAATTTTTCTTTTAAATTTGATTGTCCAAAAAATCAAAAATTAATTATAGTTTTAATACTTATTTTGTTAAATCCTCGTGAGAATAATATCTTTTACTATTCGATAACTAATGCACTTGCTAAAATCATTTAAATTTCAACTATCATATAACATTTAAAAAGTAACATACACATTTTTTACGGAAAAAAGTAACAACACATTTGCTAAATTAGAAGTCATTTTGAAATTTTATGTCAACATTCAGATAAGTATGCATCTAAGAAATAGAAATTTAGAATGTATTTGAAGTGAAAATCATTAAAAAAATTGTCAAATTTAAATATAATGTATTTGGTTGCAAATAAAATGTTTTAATCATTTAACTTCTTCAATACCAAAAAAAAAAATTTATTGAAACAGGTTAAAAAAAGTTAAAAGTGAAACATAAATAACAGTTTTTCATCTTTTAACCTCTTACTTATGAGTTTTTTTTTTATAACATATATAAGAATTCCTAAAAATTATTTAACTATTAACGTTCAAATGCTTACTTTTTAAATCCTCAAATCTAAAGGTTGAAGAATAAAAAAGAAAAATTTTAATTAGTTTATATAAATTAATCTCTTATTTTTTTCAAAAATATGTTCAAAAGAAACTTTAATAGTTTTTTTTCTCTTTATCCTCTCTAACTCAAAGTTTTTTTTTTCTCTTTTTTCATTTTAATCAACAATATCCTCATATTTTCATCTATTTTTTTTTTGTTTTAATAAAGACAAATTTATAATTGTTTTCTAGATTGTTATGATTTTATTTTTTTATTTTGATAAGAGTTTTTTTTATTATTCTTTTATGAATATGCAGTTCTATTTATGCGGAGGTTAATATTATTATTAAAGCAATTACTATGATTTTTATAGTAATTTAAGTGAATTTATTTAAAGATTAAAATATGAAGTTGTGATTTAATATAATCACTGAGTAAAATGTGCTTTTTATTATTACACCAAATTTAATGTTTTATTAACATAGTTATGTTTTTATGGAAAAATATCATTGCTTTTCAAATTAGATTTAACATATTTGTGTCAATATGATTGTAATAAAATGCAAACTTTTAGTTTTTTTGCGTTTTGTTGATAACCTTATATTTAATATTCATGAATGAGAACTAGTTTTTCTATTCAAAAAAAGTGTTTTACATTTTAGCTCCATTTATTTCACAAAAATATTTTTCAGAAAAATATTTTTCGTTGTTTGATGCATCCGAAAAAATTGTTTAACTAAAAATATTTTTCTAATCAAAGGAAAAACTAAATCATTTTTCATAAAAATGACTTGCCATATTGAAAATAATAAAATCATTTTTTGAATTTTAATAAATTTATTTTAAGTAAAAATAAATTATATAAATACATGTATTTATTATTATTGATCATTCTTCACTACTAACACTTATTACCGGTTATCGTCGATCATGGTAGTCGCTGGAGATGAGTGAGACTTAAAAAGTTTTCATTTTTGATGTATTATTTATATTACATAATAAATAATATAAATATAAATTCTTAAAAAGTAATATTTTTCAAAAGATTATTTTCCAAAAGTGATTTTTTTAATCAAACCAAACACTTAATTGATAATATTATGTTATAAACCCACGTCATTACTTTGATACATTTAAATTGAGAACATTTTGTGATAAACCACGTCATTTCTTTCATGTATGATATTTTTATTATTATAATTTTCGGTAGTGACAGTAATATACATATGGATGAGCCATTTTCTCTTAATTACAAAATCATTTATTTTACAAAAAAAATTCTGCTTTCATAGCTGTCAATATACAAGGAAAATATTGGATAGCGCCATGATCAATATAAACATTGTATTATTTTTTGCATCACTTTTAAATAAAATTTTTATATTTTTAGAATTATAAAAATAAATGAATAAAATATATAATAAAAAAATTAGTATATAGAAATAATAAAATTTGTTAATATTATATTTCTCAAAAAATAAATACTAAAAAAATATTATTAATATCAAAGCTATATTTAATTATTTTGATTACTGATATACAATTATAAAAAATTAAATTAAATATAAAATTAAATATATAAAATAAAAGATAAATATTAAAATTATATATTAGATTATTGAAAAAATTAAACATGCTCTTTCTTGAAGAAAGATTTATGAGAAATTCTATTTACAACTTTCTATTTTTTCCTTGCATTTTTTTTTTACATCCTCTCCTTGTTTAAAATTTATTTTTGCAACCTCCCTCTTTTATTTTTATACCCTTTAAAAAATTCTTTTTCACAACCTCTTTCTTTTCCTTTTATACCCTTTTAATTTTTACAAACTATTTTTTTATTTTCAATTGCAAAACTCATTTTCAGCATAACTTTCAAGTACTTTATATTAAAACAAATCATTAATTCGAGATAAATATCTTATAATAACATGCATAATTTTCAAAAAATCCTATATTTGTAAAAATATTTAAATATCATTAATTAAATATCATGTATCATATAAATTAATTATTTATAGTATGAAAATATTTACATTATTAAGATATAGTGATTCAAATATTTTAATATGATCAATATATGAGATTTTCATTTTTGAGCACAATTATATCGATATTTATATCAATTATACATAATATAAGGTATTGATGCAATTTGTTTCAGTAATACCTAAAACAAAAATATTTTTCATAGTTAATTTATAGAGTATGATGAGTTTTAATTAAAAAATAAACTTTAATAATGTAAAGAGTTGTACTTAAGTTTTAGTTAATTTATAGTGTAATAAATTTTAATAATATAAAAATAAAAGTGAAAAAATAATTTATTTAAAATATATAAGTAATATAATTTATTAAATTTTAAAATATATATAAAGAGAAAATATAAGACTGCAAATAGAATTTTCCAAGCCTTCAATTAAATCGAGGGCATGAGGAGATTCAATTCAACAATTCTGTGTGCCCCACAAGGCCCAACGGATACACTTGGAAGCTGAAATTCAAACGAAAAGCCCAAATAAGGCAATTTAGATGGTTTAAATTGAGCCCTCGCTCTTCCAACGGTCGAATTACGTCTCAACTGCCGTCTTGATTCAATTTCTGTCTCGTTTTCTTTTCTTCTTAGTCAAACATCAGAATCCCTCTGCCGATCACTCTTCTACATCTTAATTCTGATGGAAATCCAAAACTCTTCTCTTAATACAACCGGATCTGTCAAACCCATAGACGCCAATTTCATCTCTAAAGTAAGAGTAATAGTAAGGGTACGCCCCATTCTTCCTGGAGAAATCGCAGCCAAGAATGGCACTCCAAGTTCTTGTACTTCGGTTATTCATCAAGATGCTGAGTCAAAAAACGAAGTTACTGTTCTTCTTAAAGATCCTGACACCAGGTGAGTGAATCTTGACGTTTTTTTTTTTTTTTTTTTAAATGTTGGTGGTTTATTCGTTTTATTATGTGCAGCCGAAACGAGTGCTATCAATTGGACTCCTTCTTCGATCAAGAAGACAACAGCGTGAGTCTGATTTTTGAGAGAGAAGTGAAACCTTTTATCCTAGGGATTTTCCAGGGCTACAATGCTACTGTGTTTGCCTATGGAGCTACTGGTAGTGGAAAGACCTACACCATGAAGGTACGAAGGAAAAAGAGAATTTCTTTCCTTTTTTTTTTTTAAAGAAATTTGATAATTAGAAGCAGAACTCTAGTTAGTATTCTTGGTTTTAAGAAATTTGAGAACAGAAATGGTAATTTTGAAGTTAACGATATATTTCTTTTTTTATTTTGGATAAAAATTACAGTTTCATCTCAAGTAAATCTAATGCAACTAGAATGTGGTTGATGTTGCAGGGTACTGATCAATTTCCAGGGCTAATGCCACTGGCCATGTCTACTATTCTGGACATGTGCCAGAGTAGAGGAAGTAAAGTAGAGATTTCATATTATGAAGTGTATATGGACAGGTGTTTTGATCTTTTAGAGCTCCAAGGAAAAGAAATTACAATTCTAGATGACAAAGATGGGCAAACTCACCTCAGGGGATTATCTAAAGTCCCAGTAAGTTCAATGTCTGAATTTCAAGAGGTGTTTTCTCGTGGAACTCGAAGGCGGAAAATAGCACATACTGGTCTCAATGATGTGTCAAGTAGGAGCCATGGGGTGCTTGTGATCGGTGTCTCCACTTCTTGCTCTGATGGTGTTTTTGCTGGGAAGCTTAACCTCATAGACTTAGCAGGTCATTTCTACACCTACCTCAAATTGGCCATGGGTAGGTTCTTGTGCATTGTTTGAGTTGGAATCTATTCTTCCATTGCTTATTTGTGTTTGCAATTTGATCAGGCAATGAAGATAACAGAAGGACCTATAACGAAGGCATACGCTTACTTGAGAGCAGCAAAATTAACCAGTCCTTGTTTGCATTGTCGAATGTGATTCATGCATTGAACAACAACAAACCCAGAGTGCCATATCGTGAAAGCAAATTGACCCGTATATTGCAGGATTCTCTCGGAGGCACCACTCTTGCTTTGATGATTGCTTGTTTGGTGAGGACTGAGGAGTATTGAGTTGTATTGTCAACTGATCAACTTTTACTAACAATCCAGAAGTATTAGGAATTCCTAAGCCCTTTTTTTTCTTTTTTTCCCTTCAATGGTAGAATCCAGGAGAGTATCAAGAATCTGTCCATACTGTCAGCTTGGCTGCTAGGTCGCGCCACATCTCAAACGTGGTTCCTTCCCCTAACAAACTAGAGACTCCAAAAGTTAAAATTGATAGGAAGGCAGAACTGCAAGCTTGGCTTGAATCAAGAGGCAAGATAAAGAGTGCACAAAGACTAAGAGCACACGGTTCTCCCTTTCCTGCTATTTCTATCAAGAAACCCCATTATCGAAGCCATGTGAAGGCGAAAGTCATTAGCAACTGGAGTACTTCTAATGCTAAAGAGAGGTAGTGGTTGTCACCTATGAAAGTAAAACAGGGTCATTTTGTTTCTGTAGCTTATTTTATGTGCTTAATGCGTGCAGTGCGAACTCTGTACCCTTCAGAGTTCTGTTACATACTGAAGGTTCAAATGATTCTCTACTGGAGGTAATTTCGTACGAAGCTATGTCTCTTTAACTACCATTAACTCCAGCATCACTATTGTTTTGCTTTTGTGGTCTAAAATCTAACGTTCATTTTGCAGAGTCTGCAGTCAGTTGTCGTGGACAACAGAGAAGACGTGAGTGCTGATTCTGCTGAAAATGTATTGGAGTCAACTACACAAAATCCAGGTATGCAACCATTAATTAGGTTGCTGATTTCTTGTTTCATGCCACCATTGAAGCAGATTAAAGTTTTCTTAATTATTACTTAATTCTTTTTTTAAAAAAATTTGTTCTCATAAATTATTTAATTGTGCAGTTGAGCCAGTCACCAAGGAACAAAAGATAACATTCGTAGACTCAAACAACTCTATGGGAGCATCACCACTTAACGAGAAGAAAAATGCTGTGGGAAGTCCTTTGAGAAAAGTTCTCTCTCCCATCAACTCAAATATAAATCAATTTCCCAATGAAGAAGTACCGACAGACCAAAAGTGCGTGGGTTTCTTTGAGCCAAAGACTCCAATCACACTATTTACCGCAACCCCAGCAAATGGCAAGTTCACCACAACAGGCACCCCCCTGGACAAATTTAGTGTAACAAGTGCTACTTTGAAGGTATGTAAGATGATCCTACTCCATAATGTGCAAAGCTCTTAAATTGTTCTTCTAATCGTTAACTATTTATCTTGTAGAACTCTCTTACGCAAGAATATATTGAGTTCCTGAATACAGCCAGCAGGTAAATTGTCCAGAGTCTCTTTGAATAACTAGTTTTGAAGTTTTTTGTTACATTGGAAATGCAACTGAACTTGTTAATTGGTTTCTGCAATATGCAGAGAGGAACTACTGGAAATTAAGGTATGTTTCATGGATCTTGTGCAGCTTTTGTGCTAATCTTTCACTTCTATTGATTCTCTTCCTTCTAAAATATAGGGGATTGGACTGAAAATGGCAGAGTACATAGTTGAACTCAGAGAAACAAGCCCCTTAAAATCGGTGAGTAGTAATTGTTCTATCAACTTTTATTTACTTTCTTGCTTTCAAGTAACGCTGAAAGAGCTTTTGGGGAACCGACTTGCAGCTGAATGATTTGGAGAAGTTGGGCCTTTCATCCAAGCAGGTAAAGATAAACTCACTTTAATCAAGTCCAAGATCTATCTATATTTGAGTACATGAAATTAGATGAATGATGAACTAACCTAGTACAAAAAAAAAATGTACGAAAATCACAGGTTCACAACATGTTCAGCAAAGCTGCAAGAGGAATTTTTGATATGCCAGAAGTTCTTACGCCTAGTTGGTCACAGACTTTACAAGTTGAATAACTAATACACCCGCATTCGTCTATTTCAGATCAATTCTGTCTTGCATTATTGGTAATACATGTCCTTGCCTAGGACTAGCATATTTTGTGTGGGATGTTAAGTTTATGTAAAGCAAAGATGCTGCAAGTATAATTTGTTTAAGTACTGATAGTACAAGCTTGGGGTGGTTGCGATTCTTGTTATAACTTGCCTCACTTGAAAATTGAAATGCGTGGAATATTGTTTTTGACAATGTTCGCAAGCGATTCCTGTTATCATTTACCTCACTTGAAATTGAAATGCATGGAATATTGTTTTTGTTTCCCCTAAAAATCTCAAGAGCAAAATTGATTACTTGGGCTCTATTATCAAGGACGGTCAATATCAAATTTTAAGAACAAGAAAAAAAAAAAAAAAAGAGTTGACCGGGGTCAATTGGATCTGATATATAGACAAAGAGCTATCAATCAAAGGTAAGCACATATGTGCAATATGTCAATTCGAAAGGTATTTAGGTGAATAATTCCATCAACAAAGAAAAATTGGAGAAAATGGAAGAAGAAGAAAATAGATTTAAAGAATATTGAATTCTGTGTATAAGGTTTGGAACCTTTTTCTGTACATCAAACTTACTTATATACAGATATTCCACGAGTTCTATTAGAACACAAAAATATCTGTCAAAAATATCTATAACTCTTATCTACCCATATTATGGGCAAGCCCGAATCTAAGACCCAAAATGTATCCAAACCTTAAAAGTTCATTACACTTAAACTAATCCAGCCTTGCTTCGTAACATATTCCCATCAATCATGTAGACCTACTAAACCCAGGCCCATAGAACTGATAAATGGTGCATAAGACCTTCAGACAATGGACTCATCCATATGAGTGAAGCCCAGGTCCAAAGATACCAAAATAAGGCCGGATGTAAATAATGCCCCTATAATTCCATAATTCATAGACGAATTATGAGATTGTAATCTTAGTCCTCAATCATTAAAATCAAAATTTCTCCCTTAAGTGACTTTTGCTCATATATGAATGAGTAAATATCAAGTAATTTGCTCAAATAAGAAACTAGAGAAGTTCGAGTTAAATTTTCCCACCAAGATAAATCTATCATCATGCGATAACATTCTCGCCCACATCATATCGATGATAGCAATTTCCCTTTAAGTGACAATGGGCCAACACACTATTTCAATCGTTGGAAATTTCATCGCCTAAAACACTCTAACAAGGCAGCTGAAACCAAAGTAACCACATAACTATCTAAGGCATCTCGCCATACTATGGGTGACACTCGACCATCGATTTATAAAATTATGAGACCTAAAATTCCTTTACCTAAAGACAAATCGACCATGGTTGCTTTATCCATTATACTTGACTTGTATACTTTTGGGTGACATTCGACCACGAATCTCCTGTGAGTCAGGGTAAAAATTGCTTACTCAACACCTTAGCCAAATCTCAAAAATATCTAATTCATTTGGCCAAATTCAATCACAGATGGGATTTGAAAAACACCTCTTCCAAAAGTTTTTTGAGAAATAAAATGACATAATGTGTACCGTCACTTGGTCACATCAAATGTTTTGGTGCCAAAAGTAAGACCAGGCATAATTAATTTCGAATTTCAAAATTCCCTGCAAGGCTGTTCATATTCACTATTTACCTTTCCCTATAAATAGGCTTCGGAGTAAATCATTTTTCACTTTTCTTAATCAAGCAATCCTTAGAGCTTCTCTCTTTAGCACTTCTCTTTCTATAACATCTTCAAAAGTAAGTCCCTCTCTTAAGTTTTTTCCTTCTTTATATCTTCAAACTCTAATCCTTTTCGCTCATAGATGACAAAGTCCAAGAAATCCACCCAAGAGGATACCCCAAAACAACTTTACGATGCTTTCAAAGATAATGGCAGCAATCTCCCCATGGATTATCAAGTATTAATCCCTTTAACCTTTCCCTCCACCTACGGTTTAAGACTTTTGTTCATCAAACTTGATAAGTTCTATAACAAAATTTTATTCTTCATAAGCAAAGATCCTCTTAGATTCTATCGGGCGACTAATAATAACCTATGCAAAAAATCCTCTCCCATTAATACCAAGCCAATAATCCAACTAGAATATATTTCATGGTTTAACAAAATGGTTGAAACATTTGCTAAACATTGGAAAAACATATGTATTTATGATGTCTTGTAATTCTCACTCAACTGTATTCATATTCACAGCTCTCTCCTAAATGTTGCTCTTCTTTTCTGGTTAAGTTCAACTGATTGTTTCTTTTTCTATTTTGGCCCAGTAACCATTAGCTTATATGACCTTGTGGTTCTCTTCAATATTCCCATAATCGACCAAGAACTATCTGCCACGTTAGAAGTTGACCTTAAAGACATTAATGTTAACCTTAACAACCCTAGTTATGCTTCCTTTATCAGAAATAAACAAAGAGAAATGAACCCCCCCATCTTTGAGCACACCACGTTTCTACTTTATTGGCTTTATAAATATATCTTTTACTTACCTTCCAAGAAAATTACCAAAGAATATTTAAGTGTGGTCGTAGCTCTAACACATGGTAAGAATTTGGCATTAGGCCCATCTATCCTCGCTCACATACACATTCGGAACCATGGGAGGTCCACTTTAGATGGTTCAATTTTAGTTATTAGATTATTTTCTAGAACTCACCACTAAATTGCCTCGACCTCACCTTTTCACTATCCCACATTATGGTCAATGGGTAAATTGCTTCACTCCCTTAGGTGATAAGTTTTCTTTCTTCTTCGATTTCTTCCACTCAGATAATTGACAATATTCTTGTCATCAACTTTGCCTAGCCCTTTTTGGGTCCAAATGGATAAGGTTTCATTATGGAAGATAGAGCATGCGAGACCTCAATTTGGACAATAAGGTGAATGACTGGAATAAAATTAGGTCGGTTGTCTCATTGCTAAAGACCTTCATTTTCCTTGCTCTTTAGAGCCAAATAGAAATAATAGATGTGGGTTGAAATTTATAACCCACATTACATTAGTAGGTAATTTAGACTTATTCAGTTAATCCTTGCGCCTCTTATATATTCTTTCAATTAGCAAAAGTTGTATAAGTGACCAAAAATAAAAGATTTGAATGTTTTACACATGATCTCGACCATCAATGAACACTAAAATAAGTCTCTTCTTATGGATGACTGGGAGATTCTAGATACACTTCAATTGATTTTGCCGACTGGTAGGCCAAGATTATGAAGTTTGTGATGTGCAAGCTGGCCAAAGACATCCGTGTAGTATGAAATTTCCCAAAGCCCTTACCAACTAATGTTTTTTCTTCTGCCATGCAGGGTGTTTCAAAATCCAAAGGTTAACATATTGCAAAAATCCTTCCTTTTGAAAGATTTACGATTTCAAATACAATTACCTTAAGTGAGACAAAATGTTGAAGAGAGTACAAATCACCAAGGACATGTTAATCCAAGAATGGTTTGTCCGTTATTAAGAAAAATACATTTTTGGAGAGAGATTATTTTTTACCTATAGTCTGGACTCAATTTTTTCTAAGTTCCTAGATCGATTATTGCCCACCAATTCCAAATGCCCTATTTGACATTACGGTGAACATCCTAACTCATGCGGATAGAAAAAAACATAATCGCCTAAGATGGACTAGTTTATATTTGGGCGAACTTACTGCTACATAACTTGTCTTAGGTGAAACCATGCCCTTAGATACGACTTTTTCTCGGAGAGGTAATTTTACTTGTCCTAGCAATTTTCCTTTGATATTTATATAACTATTACTTGTTATGCATATGCCATCCCAAAAGAAATCCCAGATGCAACCATAAAGGTGTGGATGAAAAGGCCAAGCCAAAAAGAAAAATAGAAGAAATCAAAGAAAATGGATAAGTTACCATCTCTCATAATCAAAGTAAGAAACCCTAAGAGAGAGGAATCACCCAAACTTACTTTTTCTATGAGGACCCCACAATGTTCCTTGACCTACTTAATCAATTCCAAGCCATTTTTACTATCTATTGTGCCACCTACTTCACATATGGTCGAGAGCTCTCAATTTTCAGCTTTATCTGAAAAAGCTATTGAGAAAAGGCCCCTAGTCGAAGAACATCATAATATAAACTAGACTAAGGCATCAGAGTCAGTCAACCACTAGAAGTATGCCTAGCTCCAACTCAACATTTATTTTCTTATTTTTTTATATTTTCACAAACACATGTTTCGTAGGAGTTCATCAATTTCCTCATCCTTCGGGACCAAGACGAAATGACACACTTAGATTTTGAAATCGAGAGCAAGAGGGAGGATGTGATAGTTAAAGCTAGAGGTCGCTTTTGCAAAGTGTTAGCTTGCCTTCAATGGTTTTTTGATTTCTTTCTTATAACTCTTTTGGATCCAATCCAATTAAAGGTCTTTTAGAAGGATTTAAGCTATGTTTTTTACCACGCTACTAAGGTTGAGATTAGTGCCAGCCAAAAATAGACTTGAGAACTTTAAAGAAGAACTATCCTCTTTAGTGAACAATGCCATAAAGGCTAACACCTTGATCGCCTAAGTAGCCAAGTTTAGAAATGAGGCTTCATTGCTTGATCAACAGATCGTCTAAGGGAGGTTTACAATTAAAACCATTCAAGAGGGCGAGGTCATCCCTTTACAAAAAAAAAAAAAAAGAAAAGAAAAAGAGCTTCTGGATGAATTAAGCAAAGTTAGGGCGACTTGGCAAGAATTGGAGGGTAGGCTGAGGGCATTAACTCAAAGAGCTATTGAGTGAATCAAAAAGAAAAAAGAGCTTAATAAGACCCTTCAGGCTAAGGAGAAAAAAGAGAAATCCACTCAAGAATCCATTTCCTCGATTTCAACCCTTATTTCAAAGTTCAAGTTGAAGATGCCCCAAGGGGACTAAATATTTATAGTTTTTCTTTAAACATTTTTGTTTCAATTTCAACAAACCTTTGTTGGTGAGTGCTCTTATGTACTTTGAACAATTATCTTACCATATTCATAATGAATGTTCTAATTTCATGTTCTTAGTTCACTTTTTTTTTTTTTTTGCATGAATGTGTTAAGATTATTGTAATATCAAGGTCGATCTTCACACAATTAATTATAAAAGACAAAAGTGTAAAACATGTTTGAATCGACCAATAAGTAATATTTGTTAATGAACACAACTCTAGGCCAAAACATAACAAACCATTAGAGCATAATTTTTTTTACTAAACAAACAATGTCACATTGACACACTTTAATCAAAAGCATTATTGTGGCCAAAGACTAGTTCTATCCATGCTTTGGCCTAAGTGTTGTTCCATCTAACATATTCTAGCCAAAACATCAATAAACAAACTTTGGCTGGATAATAAACGCTAAAGAAAAGCCATACTAAAAAATTTTACAATATATTTGGTCAAGGGATCGAATTTAATCTCAATCAACTAATGAGAATCAATAGTTACAAGCCTTGTATTCCTTTAAACACTCAGTGATCTCTCCATCTTGGTCAACCAAGCAATATGTCTCATTTCCAATGACATCTACAATAATAAAGGGGCCATCCTGACTTGGAGACCATTTTCCAAATGCGTGGTCTTGTTTTCTGATCGGGAGAATGTCCTTCCATACCAAATTGCCTTTGTTAAACCTCCTTGGCCTTAAATGCTTATTATAGGCTGACTAAATCTTCTTTTTCTAGACTTAGAGGTTATTAAATGCTTTCAACTGCGTTTCATCCAATGCTTCAATTTTATTAATCATAGTCAAAATATATTCGCTCACAGATAATTCGTCTTGATGGACCCTTCTAATTGAATGAACAATCAACTCAGTTTGGATCATGGCCTCATGCCTATACACCAACTTAAAAAGAGTTGCACTTGTGACTGTCTTGATTGTGGTTCTTATCACCCTAAAAGTATCATACAACAATTCATATGGGTTCCCGTATATCATCTTTTAAATGTTTAGCTTTATAACCTTGTTTATTACTCTAGCTTGCTCATTAACTTTGGCATAATATGGTATTGAATGAAGTAACTTAACCCTATGTTCCTAGCAAAATAGTGAACATCCTCCTTTGTGAAGATGATGCCTTGGTCCATGGTCTGTGCTGATTGTCTCTGGCAAACCATGCCTATGAAAAATTTTCTCCCTAAAGAACTTAATGACTGAAGCCTAGTTTACTACTTTAAGCGATACTACCTCCACCCATTTGGTAAAATAATCTATAGCCACAATGATTAAGACATGTTGATTTGAAAATGGTGGAAAGATCTTCCCAATCAAGTCTATTGCCCAACCCTTAAGCGATCAAAGTTTAATTACTGAGTGAAGCTTTTCAGCTGGTAAATGTTGAACTTGCCCATGTTTTTGACACAGTTGACATCCCTTAGCATAATTAAAGTAATCCTTCTCCATAGTTAGCCAATCGTATCCATACTTGATTAAAAGCTTTTTCATTATCTTCCTTAACTGATGAAAGCTAACTATCCTCTTATGAATTTTGACCATAACCAATATAACTTGCTTTAGCCCTATATACAGTAATATCTCACCATCTAAACAATGAAGATAAAGTTCATCGTTGAGATAACAAAACTTTGTTGCTCTTTTACGTACATACGGTTCGACCAAAGCACTTAGATCTTTTAGTTAAGCAATGATTTCTTCTATCCAATCTATTAAGAGATGAAGAATATACACCTCGCATAGAGATTGGTTAACAAACGATCTCTCACATAACATAGGCTCTAGGTGATGCAACATAATTGTATGGTATCCTTGCTGGAAACCACTAACAGCTTGAGTTAACTCATTCACTTCTGCATTAACCTTCCCTTCAATAAACTCAAGTCGACATGACCCTTAGGCTAAATGCCAATCTTTATTAGCATAGACACTGAGACTGGATGATTCATATTTATAGGTTTCACTAACTTAGTTTACCATTAATAAAGAATCTCCTTTTAGTTTTACAAACCTTACCCCTAACTCAACCAAGATTTCTAATGTAATGATCAGGGCCTCTTACTCTGCCTGATTGTTAGTATAAGGAAAATTAAGCCTTAATGACAATTTAGTGATAAGGCCCTTAGGTGATTGCATCACAATCCCTACTTCAGTTAAAGTCATTGTTTTAGAACCATCAAACCAAATCAACCAAGGCATAAGCTTAATGTACCCTATTTTAACCATTGGTTCTTTTGGAATGTCTAGACACAGATGATCGACTAAGAAATCTACAAGTGCTTGTCCTTTAACTGCCTTCTGAGGAATATATTGTAAAGTGAACTCGAAAGAACAACCACCTAGTTGTCCATTTTATTTCTTAGGAACAACCTAAAGAGAATATACTTGAGAATATCTATTTTTGCATAAAAATAAGACTACTATTGGGAGCATGTAGTATCTTGGTATTGTGTAGGCCAAATACAATGTCATGCATAGTTTCTCTAAGGTTGAATATCTCTATTTCAAAGGAGTAAGTACCTGGCTTAAGTAATACATAACCTTTTCAATTCCATCTTGCTTTTAGGCTATCGTGCACTTTATTAAGTCCTTACTAGCTGAAAGATATAATAACAAAGGAAAATTTGGCCTCGTAGAGTTATGACTAGAGGCTTGGTCAAGTACCTCTTGATCTTATCAAACACATTTTGGAGCTCATCATTCCACACAAATTCATCTTGATCTTTAAATTTAAGCAATGATCCCTAATTACTTGTTCACCTAATAGTATTGGATGGAGGCTTCATTTCTATTGTAGCCTTGACTTTGTTTTGATCTATCTTAATGCCTCTTTGATGGACTAGAAACTAAGGAAATTTCCTGCTGATACTCTAAATGCACACTTTAAAGAATTCATTTTGAACTTATACTCCCTCATCCACTCAAATGATTTCTTGAGCTTGGCCAAGTGCTCTTCTTCATACTAGGACTTCACCATTACATCATTAATGTATACTTTCATGTATTTCCTAATCATTTCGTAAAAGATATGATTCATCGTCCTTTAATATATAGCTCTAGCATTTTTCAGGCTAAAAGGCATAACAACCCATTTAGAAGCACCAATTAGCCCTAGGCATCTAAAAACTATTTTGTTCATATCCTCTTTAGCAGTCATTATCTGATTATATCTAGAATGTCGATCCATAAAGTTGAGAATCATGTTGCATGCAATCGTGTCCACCATCACATCAACTATAGGCATCAGACACTTATCCTTGGGCGTGGCCAAATTCAAGTTTCTAAAATTGATACAAATTCTCAGCTTTTCATTCTTCTTTATGACTGAGGCAATGTTGGAGAGCCATTCCACATATATGGTAGTTTCGATGAAAACAGTGATCGAAAGCCTTTTTATCTCTTCTCTAACTAGTTCTTCCACTTCTTTCGACATTCTCCTCATGGGTTGTTTGAATGGACAAAACTCCTTTTTGATGGGTAAGTGATGCTCTACTAGTGTCTAATATAAACCTGACATTTTTGAATAATCCTAAATGAAGCAATCTTTATACTTCTCGAGCAACGCTATCAACTTAGCCTCATATTCAACATTCAACTTTGCACTAATAAATATTAGCCAAGGCAAATTTTTGGTGACCAAGTTTACTTTTTTTAATGGATCTTAGGTCTTACCCTATAGATTATCCAATTTCTTAAGTGCAATTTTAAGGTTTGACACTCATAACTGAGTCATGTGATCATCTCACTTATCTTCATAGATGCATTCTGCTAAGGCTACTGAATTATGCTCCAAGATCAGCCTCTTGATTTTCTTAAAGCATTCTTTCATCTTGGTCGACTTAACCATCAGATTTAGTTACCACGACATGGCCTTTAATGTTAACTGAGGTTGGTCACTCAAGTTTTGACATTAGGACTTTAAGTTGGTCAAGTTTCATCATAGAATTGTCTTAAATTGCCCCTTGACAATATTTCTAAAACTCACATTGCCCTGATACATTATCACATCGGCCAAGTGCACTGCTTCAGTAAATGGACTTAGATCCCTATAAAGTACTTCCACTTCTCCATCAAACTTCTAAACCCAAATCATTTGAATCAATGATGATGTGACAACATAATTGGCATGTATCTAATCTCTCCCCAATAGCAAGTTATAGCTATCGTCTACTTATACCATAAAGAAATACTCATTAGTGGTATACTACCTAATCTTTAAGTCTAGCTTTGCATACCCATTGGCTAAGGTCTCTTTTCCAGTAAAGTTTTGCATTGACATGTCGACCCTTTTGACTTGATCTTTAGTGATGTCGATCTTCTTTAGGAACTTGGTATAATAGACATCCTTGACCCATTATCCTCAAAAACCCTATTAATTAGGATAGAGTTCAATTTGACCTTTATGTATAATGGTCAAATGTGATTAGTTTGAGACAAATGAGGCTATTGTAGGATTACTATGGTTATTTTCTCTTCAGCTTCATCATTCAAGTTTGGGCAAATGATATCTCCCTCTAGTGTGGTTTTCTATCTAAGTTGGGTAGAAAAGTCCACAGGCAAAAGGAATACAATATTGACTTTAGTCTTATCCTTTAAAGCATTGAGCGTATCCACTTTGGATCACCATTCTTCAATCTTCTTAGCACCTAAACCTTCATTAACCCACACCTGTTATGATGGATCTCAATATCGTAAGGCTTGAGTTTGTTGTCAGATTTGTAAATTTCCTTGCACAACTCAAGCCTTTCTTTTTCTTACTTGGCCCTAAGCTCCTTAATTTCCTTCTTATGTTGAGCTTTAGTTTCTCTTTCAGTACTCTTACGCTCCCTGACCTCCTCCAGCATGGCCCAAAATTATTGCTTATTTTTTTGTGTTTTGGTCATTTAAGTCCATATAAGTCTCCTCAAGGCAAAGTGATCACAAACACCTTTCTTAGAACTATGCTTCTCCTAATGGTTTATTATTATTGAGTTTAGCCTCAAAGTTTTCCTTACTTGATCTTGGATCTGACCGGTCGACCTCAGTAGCTAGTCTCTTCACCTATCCTACACCATTTAGGTGAGGTTCACCCATCTATCCCTTGGTGTTTTGGGCCTTCAGATGTTTGCCTAACCTACTTCAGATGCTTGCCTAACCTATCACTTTGCATAACATGAGAATAGGAAATATTAGGGCATCTATATGAATCATACTTTTGTCCCCTTTAAGTTGCACTTCTCTCCTAGTGGCTCATATCTCACCACATATTTGAATTCTGTATGGCAAGTTAGGTAAATGAGCATCATTGCTTCAAATTCCTTCTCACTAGCCAAAGGGCTTAAGGGCTTTTCTTTAGTCATAGGCTTTTTTTTATGACCTTTGTCACCATAAAAATAGTCACCTTTAGGAATCACTCGATTTTAACAAGAACTTTATTTTTTTTCTAGGAAACATAATATTTCCTTCCTTGATGGCTTTTTGGATAACATTCCTAAAGTTTACGCAATTCTTAGTCGAATGTCTATAGACGTTATGGTATTTGCAATAATTCTTTCCCTTCCCCTCCTCTAGTAGAGGAATGATATAGCCATCCGAGAGCTTAAGTTGCCCATCCTTTACTAAGCAATCAAATATCTCATCCACCTTAGTTAGATCGAATGAGTATTCCTTAGCAATATGCATAGTCTTTTGCTTAGCCTTCTTCTTCTTCTATGGTTTAGTCTTGGCCCACATAAGGCATTCATACCTATTATCAAGTACCAACTTAGCTATGTTCACTTTCTCTTTATCCAAGTTTGAACTATCATAATCAAGTGCCACCACATAAGCATCCTTGTAATAAGTTGCTTTATAAGATGTCTTCTTCTCCGCGACCTCTCGCAATAATTTTTCAAAGCTAGCTACCCTAGTGCTCAACCCATAGAAATCCTCAAACTTGTAACCATTGAAATGCTTTCAAATCTCAAAATGGAGCCCCTTTAGTGCTAAGACCACACAATTTGCCTCAGGTAGTTTAGTGTGGCATACAACCTTGACCTTATTGAACCTAAGTGTAGATTTTGCAACCGACTCTCTTGTTAGTTGTTTTGTTTGGCTAAGCCGGCCAAACTAATTGATGGAGGACCCTTGTAAAACTCGATGTGGAATTTCTCCTCAATGCCTTTCTTACTTGTTACAAACCTTGGCAAGAGGTTATTATACTAAGTGAAAACAGTCTTAGTGAGCAAATTACCAAACAACAACAACTGTCAAAAATCCTCAGCGGCTACCTCTCCATATGCTGTAGAAAATCAAGCAATATGTTAATCATCGAGTCAATTATCCTTCCCTGAAGACAAAGTAAACTCATGAATTTTGCAACCTCTTAGGAAAAAGGTACTATTTTTCTACTAACTTGGGGTGTGGCTTTGAGTAAGCCTGCCTTGGTAAGGGCTTTATGTCAACAACCATCTTTTTCAAGGGCCTTGGTCAACTCATATCAATCTAAAAAAGTAAGATGATACTTATATTAGTATGAAGAGTGGGTTACCTACTCTTTCACTATGCTTGTCAAATGGATCACATTTCCAACAGTATCATAAGTGAAAATCATACTTGGTCATTGAGTAGTTGGACTTTGCTGGTAGTTCATCAATAACTGTGCAGCTGGAAAGTCTGTTGAAAAATATTTTGGCGTGCAGTTATTCCTTTTTGGTTGAGTAGTAAACTACCTGACACTTAGGGATTTGAGAGACTCACTGATTCAGTATTGCTTAGGTGAGTGAGTATGTGCATTGCCCCTGGTTCCCTTGGAACATAAGGCCTTCTTGAGCTAGAAGCCTCTACAAGGAACCTCCTATCTAGTGTTGAGGCTTGCCTTCCCTTAAGTAGGGTGGTCAGTCGATCAAGACAATTGTTCATTTGGTCGAGCCCTAACCAAATATCCTTTTAGGTGATCTTATTGTCTTCTACTAGTAGTCGAATAACCGTGGCCATCCAAATGATCATTTATTGAACATGGTATATTTTCCAACCGTAATTTGGCTAGTGATCTAGGAGTAGTCAGCAGCTACAAGGACAAGTTACTTAGGCATGGAGCATGACTTTAGTAATTGGCCAAACTATCCCTTTAGTTAAAGTCATTAGCCTGTGAATTTTCATTGGACTTGTTCGTCATGGCTACAGCAGACTCAATTTGGGTGATCTACTCTTTCAATTGATCCAATTCCTCCCACAGAATTTGATACCTAATAGCACATAATATCCCAGTTAGTGTGCTAAAAAAGTGTTTCCCTTGAAAATATCAAGAGCAAAATTAATTACTTGGGCTTTATTGTTAGGTACTATCAATATCAAATTTTAAGAACATGAAAAAATTACAATTGACCAGCGTCAATTGGATATGATGTATAGGCAAGAACCTGTCAATCAAAGGTGAGCATATAGGTGCAATACCATCAATTCCAATGGTGTTTAAGTGAATAATATTGTCAACTAAGAAAAATTGGAAAAAAGTAGAAGAAGAGGAAGAAGAATAAGAAGAAAAAGAATAAGAAAAGAGATCTGGATAAAATAATGCAATATTTTTGTGCACATGGTTTGGAACCTCTTTTCTGTACATAAAACTTGTTTATATACAAGTATTACACAAGAGTTTATTATGATAAAAAGTCTATCACTAAAGATACAAATATATACAACTCTTATCTACCCATATTATGAGCCAAACCTGAATCTAAGACCCTAATGTATCTAAACCCTAAAGGTCCATTAGTCATCTAGCCTTGCTTCATAACATATTCCCATCAATCCTATAGACCTATTACACCCAGGCCCATAGAACTGATAAATGGTGCACAAGACCTTTAGACATTGGACTCATTTATACAAGCAAAGCCTAGGTCCAAATATACCAAAATGAGGTCGAGTGTAAAAATTTTCTTATGATGTTCATTTGATAATTTTAGCCATGTTTTGAATCAAATAACATGTTATAGTGAAACTTCATGTATAATGTTTTTAAAATTGGAGCTATTGCTGAACGGGTTGACTGATCCATTTCTAATTTTACAGCTTAATTGATTTAACTTAGTTAAATAAGTGTTATTTTTAAAAATTAAAATATATATAACATATACTTAATATTTTAAGCACTAGAAAAATAGTATAATATAATAAAATCACAAAAACCTATTTATTAAGTTATATCTCCTTAGACATTGAAACAATATCTAAATTTTATTATTTTTTGAGTTTAATTGAATTTATCTTTTCAAATCTTGAGCTTTTGTGTTATCATATTATATTATTAAATTTTCTATATTAAAAATTTTGATATTTTAATGTTTAGATATAATATTTTGTTGGTTGGCATAAGAAGCTATGCAAACATTTATTAGAGTATATTTATAGTTTGTTAAAATCAAATCGGACTCATCGAAAAATCAAAGAGTCAAATAGTGATATAAAGATTAAAGAGTCAAATAATGACACAAAATTGTTACATAGTGAAGTGTACTTTCCATTAATTGATCTAATCAAATACTTGGTCAACACTATTTATTTCTATAGAAAGTCTACCATATCTCTTCTAATTATACGTACACTAGTGATTGTCCATCATACATGTCTTTTATTACTTGAATGTATATAACTTCCACATTCTTAAGCTCTAAAATCTGCCTTAATACATCTCATGACATTCTATTATAGTTTTTTTTTTCACAAAAAATCAATGAACACCATATGTGAATCTTTCTTCATCTCGGTATAATTCTCAATTAAGCTTTTGCTGAGAAATATTGCTTCAATGATGGATTGACTTGGCATAAGTTAAATTGGCTAGCTGAGATAGATGTGTAACATCAAATGTGATATTCCACAACTGTCCTCTATAATTTTATGGTATGGCTTATAAGCATAATCTTTGTATAGTTGGAACAGCTTTGGATGTCTCCTTTATTTTTAAAGATTGGGACTAAGATACTTTTTATTTATTCATCCTGACATTTTTCTTGTTCCATTCATCCTAACATCTTTCTTGAGAGTAAAATCTTGTTGAATAAATGAGTTAACCAAGCTACCCATACTTTTTCTAAGCATTTTTACACCTCAATAAGGATACATTGGAACCATATGTGTTGTTTATTTTTGTTTTACTCAAAGCTTTCGAGAACCTAATTCTCATAGTATGGTTCATAGTCTTCTCTATTGTTATTTAGTTCATAAATAGGTTTTTTATTATAGCTTTTATTGAAGAGACCCTCAAAATAACTCCCCCATCATTACTTGATATCCTCCTCTTTCACCAAAATCATATCATCATTTACCTTAATACACTTAACTTGATTTTGATCTTTAGATTTCCTTTCCATCATCCTAACTAATCTGTAGATATCCTTTTCTCCTTCTTTCGTTCCTAATTTCACATACAACTTCTAATAAAATAGTGCCCTAAACTGACTTACTGCTTTTTTTTGCTTCCCTTTTGATATTTTATGCTACTTATATGCATCCTTATTTTCATATCTAGTTTGTTTTTTTGTATCATTCTCTTTTACTCTTTCTTACTTTTTGAAGTATCTCGCTTTATCACCACTTTTCCTTTGAAAGTGGACCTTGTCCTCTAACCTATCCAAGTATATTTTTACCCATCTAGTTTGTTTTTTTTTTTGTATCATTCTTTTTTACTCTTTCTTACTTTTTGGAGTGTCTCGCTCTATCACCACCTTTCCTTTGAAAGTGGACCTTGTCCTCTAACCTATCCAAGTATCTTTTTACATACCACTTGAATCCTTTTACTCATGTCTGCCCATATTTCATTTGCTTCCACATTTAGATCTTATACTCAAATATTTTGTAACCCATTCCTAAATTGTTTTCCTTTTAACTCCCACTATTAATTGTAGTAAAGGCATTTTGGGGCAGTCTTCTAGACCGCCATTTGATCTTAACATCCAAGATCAATAACCTATGTTAAGCTATTAAAGCTTCACCTTTCAATCCTTATACAAGCTTTGGTTTGGCTTCCTTATTAGAGAGAAATCAATTGGGCTTTTGTTATGCCAACTTTTAATGGTCACTCAAAGAGTTTCCCTTTTGATAAAGTAGGTATTAGTCAAAATTGGGTCATAAATTGCTGTAAAATAAAAAAAATTCTTTTCTACTCCTCATTTCTACACCCAAAGCTAAAACCTCTATGTACTTTCTCAAAATCGCTTCTATCTCAACTTCCATGACCATTCAAGTCCCTAATAATGAAGATATTCTCTTCATTTGGTATGTTTTGCATGATATCATCTATGCCTTTCCAAAATCCCTATTTGTTCTCACTATCTACACCAACTTATGGTGTATGCACTAACCACATTAATCCCCTTACCTTTTAAAACTAACTTAGCTACAATGATCTTATCTCCCACTCTCCTCACTAATACCACAACATCCCTTACTGAATTATCCATAATAATGCCTACTCTGTTTTAGTTTTTCTCTTTTCCCATCTGCCATAACTTATACTATTTCTCATTTTTTGTTACTATTCTCTTCTATCTATTTAGTCTCTTAAATACATGCAACATTTACCTTCGTCCTCTCTATAATGTTCATTAGCTCCATTAGCTTACCTGTAAAGGATCCTAATACTCTATCATCCTAATTATAGTTTTTATTCACTTCTGTTTCCACCCCCTTCTATAATGGTGTGAACTCGCTCTGTTATCTATGCTACCCCGTGCTACTACTATTGTTACTATTACTATAGGTTAGTTTTTTTACCCATATTCGCCAATGATACGAGAATCCTTGCACAGTTAGCACCACATTTGAACATTGACATGACAAGTTGCTTTCAAAAATGCCATATATTTTTACTTATTTCTCACTATGTTTGGGCTTCGATGTAGTGCATCACAAATAGAAAAATACCCCAACGTTTATTTCAATATTTGTCGAATCTGTATTTAAGTTTTAGCAAGGGGTCATCCTTAAAAGTTACATAAAAAATGAATTTGTATGTAACATTTTTGAGTATTATGCAATTTTACACTAATTGCCAATCTACCACAATCCTCCTTTCTTCACGTTTAAAATGGGCTAGACATGATAACTCATTCATAAATGGTGTTTATGCCTTAATTTAATGTCAAACTTTAATTTATTTTAGTTTATACCTTTGCCTATATTTGGAAAAGGATTAATGCCATAATAATTCATATCATATACTAGAGAACCAAAACGAAACAAAACTCTTGGAAAAATAAAGTATTGAAAAGCTTATGTTCTAAATCCATGATTTTTCTCACATATTTAAAATTATTTTGCAACATTATATTTATATTATTTATAAAAGCACAATTTGAAAATCAATTAAGATATAAAATTATAAAATCCAAAATACTCTTATAAAATTTGTATTTTTAGCATGTGGTGAAAAATTTAAACTTATGTGAAAATTTTTTATCTTTTATTATAGTTAGAAAGAAAGATAAAAGATAAAAGTAAAATAATTTAATGAACATTCACAAAATTTTAAATTTATAATTTAATAAATTAGATAAAACTATGCAAAATATTATTTTTCAAATAACCATAATAATTTATACTAGAATTAATTCTTATAAAAATTTTAATACTATATTCACGTGTTAATAAAGTGATGAAAGCATGTGTAAAGCAGGTGATATAAGAAAAGCATATATATATTAATTTTCTTATCATGTCTTTTTTATTTTATTTTTGATATTTTTAAAGATAAAATTTAATTTTTTTATATTTATAATATTTAAAATATATCCAAAATATCTAGTAATATATAAAAATGCACTACTCAGAACACCCGCACATCTCATAAAATAATCAAAATAAAAATTATGAATCATCGAGCACGTAGATCAATTAGTACAAGACTGTTCTAACTTAATTATAGATAAGACTGAACATTCAGTTGATTTGATTAAAACCGAACCAAATACAGTAAAACATAATAAACCAAAATATATTTAGAAATTAACCAAAACAAATCTAAATATTTATGAAACCGAGTTAAACCGAACTAAAAAAGTTTGATTTGATTCGATTTTTTAATTTGGTTTTTGCAAAGTCAAGCAAATTCCATCAAACAAACTCATCGATCAGAGTAAAAAAAACTTGTCAAACTCCTCAAACAAACTGAAAAATTGAAGAATAGGATTGGATTTGAATTTCAAATTACAACACAATTAATCAAAAAATCCATACAACTAAACAAGAATTTATAACATGAAAATTTTTAAAAATGATCCACCAATACAAAAGTTAGTAAATGAAGCAAGAGTCATATTACATCAAAAGAAATATTAATACAAATTTATGAAAATTTTATGCTTTGAAAAAAAAAATCCTCCTTTACAGTCGAGTGAAGAAAGAGTCGTTTCTTTGATCTACCCAAATAGAGAAAGAGTTGTTCAATTTTGTTTCAATCTTGTTTTTACATCAATCTTGTTTCTTTAATCTACCCATTTTCTTTTCAACCTTGTTTCTTTGATCTACCTCCTCCTTTCTTCAATCTTGTTATCATATCAAAAGCCATCACTACTCTCTCCTCTACCCGAGGATGATAAACAAGAGAAAAAAGAAAATAAAAAAAGAAAGAGGAATGATTCATGTTAATGAAATATCAAATGTGTTTTAGTAAAAAGAAATTGGAGAAAGAAGAGAAGAAAAACCAAAGGAAGAATGAAGAAAGAGAATGCTAGAAAAAAGATGAAGAATGAAGAAAACGGCTAGAAAAACTGAAAGAGATGTAAGGCTTCTTTAAGTGTAGGGTGAAAGACATAAATGCTCTATCTTCTTTTGATTCCATTTATTTGGTTATTCGGTTCTTATTCATATAAACCAAATCAAAAATCGAAAATTTGAATATTAAGAACCGGACCAAACTATAAAAATAATTGAATCAATCTTGTTTCTTTGATCTCCCACTTTCGTTTCAACCTTGTTTCTTTGATCTACCTCCTCCTTTCTTCAATCTTGTTATCAAATCAAAAGCCATCACTGCTCTCTCCTCTACCTGAGGATGATGGGAAGAGAAAAAAAGAAAATAAAAAAGGAAAGAGGAATGCTCATGCTAATGAAATATCAAATGTGTTTTAGTAAAAGGAAATTGGAGAAATAAGAGAAGAAAAACCAGAGGAAGGATGAAGAAGGAGAATGGCTAAAAAAAAGATGAAGAATGAAAAAAAACGGCTAGAAAAACTAAAGGAGATGTAAGGCTTCTTTAATTCTAGGGTGAAAGACATAAATGTTCTATTTTATTTTGATTCCGTTTATCTAGTTTATTCGGTTTATTCAGTTCTTATTCATATGAATTGAATCGAAAATTGAAAATTTGAATATTAACAAACGGACCAAATTATAAAAACAATTGAATCAAACGGAACTGAATTGATTGGTTTCATTTTTCGATTTTGGTTTGGTTTTGCTCTCCCCTAATTATAGGTCTTGAATTTGAGCCTGAGTATGCCAGCGAACTGTAATGTGTTTTTTGTTATCCAGGCTAATAGACCATGACAATAGAACTTGGAGATTGGAATTGCTAAACCAATTATTTAATCAGGTGGATAGGGATAAACTTCTTAGTATTGCAGTGTTGGTAATAACCAAGATGATGAGGTCATCTGGCATCCCAGTAGATCTGGATTGTATACAGTAAGAGATATGAAGTTATTTTAAGAAAAAGCCAGAATACGGCTTCTGCTGCGCCTTCTTCTTCAAATAACAGTTTGATGCTGAACTTCTGGACTGATATCCGAGCCTCCATATTCCTCCAAAAATCAAAATCTTTCTCTGGTTATGTGCTAAGAATTTTGTTGCGCTGCTCCATAACTTGGTTAACAGGAAAAGAAGTAATTGTAATTTACGTCCTGTTTGTGTTTGTGAACTAGAAACAGTGATACATATGCTTTTCTTATGTAACCATGCTAGAGCAATATGGATCCATTTGGATTTCGTTTTTAATTCACTCTTATTCCACTTTCAGTGAATGGTGGAAGATGATAACCCAAGCTATCCCTAAGACGAAGGAACTGTTGGCTCATATTATTTGGGCTACATGGCTGATGAGGAACGGGAAGGTGTTCTCCAATAGAACCATAGATCCCCAGGTCACCTACCATAAAGCTATTGAGTTCATGGAAAGCTTCCAAGCCAGCTCACAAGTGGACGTCAGTGTGGATTTGCAACCTCAAAAAGATCAAACCCAACTCAAAGGTACGGGGAATCCCCGGGTTTGGGAATTTTCAAATAAATACTGACGCTGTGATGCTCATTTTGTTAAAGCTATAGTAGTGGTTGTTTGTAGAGACTAGTTGGGAAATTTAATTATTGGTAGTGTTAAAAAAAATGTATGTCATTCTCCTTTGCTCGCAGGGGCATATGCTCTCAAGGACGCGATCAAGTTTACAAGCTCCCTTAAGTTACAGAAGATAGCTTGTGAGCCTGACTCCTTAATGGTAATCTCCAACATCAACCACGTCCAAAAAGTGGCTTGAAAGATAAAGCTTCATTTCAATCATGTACTTTCAATTTTATCCCTAGGAGTTGTAATCGAGTCGTCGACTGAGTGTCTAAGCATAGAACATTTGTTGTTCCGGGATTGTGGCTTAATATTCGTAGAGAATTAAGAAATCAAGATTGTCAACTTCATTTAAATTATGTACTTTCAATTTTATCCATAGGAGTTGTAATCCAGTGGTCGACTAGGTGTCGAAGCATGAACATCTGTTGTACAACCCGGAATCGTACCTTAATGTTCCTAAAGAATTAGAAAAACTAATTTTCACTGATGTATCTGATCCGTTTGATTGTTTTGATGGAATGATCATGCTGTTGGACAAAAAAAATAACAAATGAAATTTTTATTTCGATTTCTTTACATCACGTCAAGCTCAAATCATTATATTATATTAATTAATTATTATTATATTAATAAATTATATGTATATAATTTAATAATTAATATTAAAATAGGTAATATAATAATAATTTTATTAATTAATAAATTAACTTCAATAAAAAGAATTCTGCCATTTTATAATTTAATCCGCATAAATTCAAACTAATTCTATATTTAGAAATATCAAATGATCTAAAACACAATAAAGCTATTACTTGTATAATAAAAAAAAATACGAGACGATTAGAACATGACTACACTTTTAATTTTTTACATATTTCAAAATAAATTAATTTTTTATTTAGATTCTTTACATCACATCCGGCGAATATCATTATGTATATTATAATGTTATTTATTATATAAATTTATTATATTCATTATATATATATATATATATATATATATATATATATATATATATATATATATATATATATATATA
>CATIWR010017364.1:0-21502 GCA_949677035.1 Omphalea diandra | reverse complement strand
TATATATATATATATATATATATATATTAGTTTTCAAATGAAGATCTTTAAATATGAGAACTCAACTATTCGGTATAAGTAGTTGAAGAAGTCTTACAACTTTTCTAAAAAACTAGTCGTTAGATCTATCAATGGTTGTCGAATGAGCCTTAAGGTCATTGACTTTGCAACAGTTATAACCAAGTTCCATTAACATTTTCCTATGTTGGATGCGTTGTTAATGACTACTTCCAATGCCTAGTTGATTTTATCCAATGGTTGTTAAGTTCTCAATAGCTTTTTACAACACCAATTGGTATTTCACAATACTAGTTGAGATCATCAGCAAATGCCTTTAACCTTATTCATGGTCGTTGAATCTTTTTAATGATCATTAGTTTTTATATCCACCATCTTTATAAAATATTTTATGTGTTTCCTAAAGGATTATTGTTATTTCCTTCATATTCATTAGGGACTCATTCGTAAATAACAAAGAGAAATGAAAAAGACTTTAACCATGCTCTTTGTCTACCTTCAACGCTTATTGTTTTCCCTTTGTGCTTGTTTGATTTCCTCCATGGTCGTTGGACCTTTATCTTTCTCTTTTTTTTTTTTTTCTCCTTGCATCAAATACCTTTAGCATTCCAAAGTCACTACTATCTTGAGATGCTTTACCTCTATCATTAAAATCATATTAAGGATCAAACAAAGCCTCTAATGCTTAGATAGATAATTCTTCAAGCATCCTTTCCTTAATGGTTTGATATGTCTTCTAAAATGTTATTGCTTAAGGTATGCTTTTATCTTATCTTTTGAGTGTTAACCCTTCAATAAAAGCTACAAGCACAAACACTCAATCATAGGGTTAGAACTTCTTTTGATTTTGAGATGATTTAAAGTAATTTATACAAAAGAGTAACTTTATGGTCAATAATGTCCTTCTACAATCTCTCCCATTTTGAATGATGATAAAACCAATATGTTTAATAAAATAAAAAAATATTTTATCAATATCTAAAAATTCTCTCTCTTTTTGTCATTATGAAAAAAAATAGTGAAAGAAGAAAAATAAATAAAATAAAATAAAAAACTTTAAAATTAATAGAAGTTAATCTAAAATTACAAGTGTTAAATGATACCAATTATTGATTATTTTTAAAAATAATCCTAAACTACAAGTGTCCTAAATTACAAGATACCAAATTTTTAAATGGAAAACTTTTTTACTTTTTAATTTCTATACAAAGGTCAAACGATACTAACTGTTAAAATTATTTCAAATTATGAAATATTTCCAAAAATACAAGTTAAAATCTTTCTCATTTTATTTAATAAGGGTTCAAACAAATCTCCCCTTAATTTATTTTTCTTCTAACCTTGAGGTCATTGAGAGTAAGCTAAAATAAATCCAAAAATATAAAATAGTATAATTGAAAATATAAAGCTACATAAAGATATCTTCCCCTTAATTTATGCATATAATTCACAATTGATCGTAAAGGGGATTAGAGACACATTGCTATTTAGTTATTGCTTGATATCAAATATTCCTTGAAGCTTGTATCCCTTTTTCAAAGTAGTTTCCTTCACATTTGGATGTTCCATTTTAATTGCTTAATGAAGGAGTCCTAACCTATAAATCAAATTTTCTTTGGTACTCATTTTCTTTTAGGTCCATGGGAGTTAGGAGTAATGATATTTTCATCATCAAGCCTAGAATAGCAAAAGTATGTATTATAGTTAAAATTTCTATGATGAAAATATTGTCATACTAATGTTGTTTTAAGGCCATTAATAGAGAGATCATGAATGGACTTCCTTGCAGATTTGGATATAAGAATAGAAGGAATATGTGAATTCCTAATAGGCCTTTATTTCAAAGACTTGTACATGAAGGCAAGGTTAAACTTAGGTTGTTGTACTAGTGTGTATGAGTAGTTATCACTATGTATATGTATGATGATAAGGGAAAGGAGTTTTAGGGTTATGGAAGCTTTTACAAACTTAGTTTTAAAGGAAGAGGCTTTTATATAGTCAAAGCCTAATTCATATTTGTCCCTTGAGGTCTTTTGATAGCCCAAAATTCAATCTAATTTTCTTTGCCTTTTATGAATAAGGCAAAAGAGTCTTTCAAACTTAATAGCTCCTTTTTAAGACTCATTTTAAAGAGAGAGAAGTTCATAAAACTTTTATCTTTGAGTAAGGCCTTATTTTCTATATTTAAACATCAAAGTCCTTATGCAATTCCACCAATTATGCTTTCAAAATTTTATCTCTTTCAAAACTATCATCAAGATTGTGATTGATAAATTGTATAATAAATATGATTTGAAGTTCTAACTCCTCATCATCATCTAAATCACTATTAAAGGGATTTAGTCTTACCTCAAATGGAAAGCCTTCCTCTAGGCCTTCTTCTTCTTTTCTTTCTTTTCAACTTTGGCCTTAGGACAATTGATTTTGATGTGTCTTAACTTCTCACATCCATAATACTCCACTTGCTTAAACTTATATTTGCCCCCTTTTTTGAGGCATCTTCTTCATCATCCTCCTAAATTGATTTATCATGAGGGCCATTTGCTCCTCATCTAAGTCTTTATCATAGGAGTTAAAAGTTTTAGAGATTGGTCTTAGTGTAACTCGAACCTTCCTTTTGTTTGATTCCTCTAATGGAGCTTAAACTTTCCAATTAGGTTCATATCATAGATAATGAGATTTCTAAGTAATTCATCAAAAAGCATGACCTTCAAATGACCTTGCCAAGACATTCCTTAGGTAGATACCTTAAAACTTTTTTCATAAGTTTTTTATTGGTAAAAGTCTTTCTAAGAGCTTTCATTTCTTCAATTATTTGGATGAAGCAATCATATATTCTTGAAATCTTTTTATTCGACTTCATCAAGAAGGTATTGGAAAGTGAGAATTTTTATCTTGCTTTCTTTAACTTGATTTGTACACTCATAAATGATCTTTAAGGGCTCTCCAATTTTCTTGGTAATTGTTTTCATACTCACTTTTGCTTAAGGCATAAAAAAACATATGGATGGCCTTATCATTTTTGGCAACTTGCTTTTTCTCCTTTTTTGACATCTCATTAATATATTTCTTTACTTGTATACCATCAATGAGTGTCTTCATTAAAACATATAAGTATCTTCATCAAACTATATAGACCTTGTTAGACTAATTTATTCAAACCTAAGTCAATACTCTTTTTTGATCTTGACAATATAGATTGAAAGTTCTAATGTCAATTTTAATTGTTATTTTTACAGTTTATAAGAGTTATCTTCATTGGAATTCAAAATCTCCAACCTTGTAAAGTTCATCCAAATTCAAGATTCAGTCACAAGGATGGATGAACCTAGGCCAGAGGAATTCACAGTCGTGACTTAGCCAAAGGAAGTGAGCTTGAGTCATAGAGGAATTCGTAGTGGGTATCACATCCGAATTCATGACTGCGAATTTCATAGTGACAAAGAAGGGAACCAAAGCCACAGCCACAACATGCTAAGTGTCCAAGGTGACTATTGGAAATAAAAAATCGCGAGCGCGAAGGCTTAGTCGTGACTGCGACTCAAGAAGTTAAAGTTTACTCACTAAACTTTTGACAATATAGATTGAAAGTTCTAATGTCAATTTTAAATGTTATTTTTATAGTTTATAAGATTTATCTTAATTGGAATTCAAAATCTCCAACCTTATAAAACTCATCCAAATTCGCGATTTAGTCACAAGGATGGTTGAAGCTAGGCCAGAGGAATTCACAGCTGTAACTTAGCCAAAAAAAGTGAGCTTAAGTCACAAAGGAATTCGCGGTGGTGTCGCACATGGATTTGTGACTGCAAATTTCATAGTGACAAAGGAGGGAACCAAAGCCACAACCATAGCACACCAAGTGTCTAAGGTAACTGTTGAAAATCCAAAAACGTGAGTGCAAAGGCTTGGTCGTGACCGCGACTCAAGAAGTTGAAGTTTACTCACTAAACAGAGGAATTTGCAATCTCAGTCGTGCCTATGACAAAGTAAACTCACGACCGCGAAGTTTAAGATTTGTTAGAAAGACCAATGACTATATTTCTTAGACAACTAATGGATAGCTAACACGTAAACTTGCCATTAGATATCAGACGGGGTTCTTATCGCAATTTCTGACTCCTTAGTGTAAATTGAAAATTTGCGATCGCGAAATGGTAGTAGCGACAATGACTTCTGTCTGACAAGCATTTAATGCAAAATCTACCTAGCACATCTTGGAGATTTGTTGATAGTTTTAAAGTAACGTCTCTGAGCTATAAATACTCCACTAAACTGATGTAAATGCAAAAGTAGAACCATTGATAATGTCAAAACTCTTGCAAAGTTAATTTTCTACTTTAATTCCTTATTTCTCTGTACATAGTTTGGTGTGAGCTTTAAACACCTTGTGTAGGGTTTGAGAGTGAGCTTTTGAATAGAAAAATCTTGTTTAGGTTTGAGAGTTAGCCTAGTTGTAAAACTCTTGTATAGGTTTGAGTGTTAGCCTTGGGAAAACACTTGTAAGGTTTGGTGTGAGCCTAAACACTAGGTTAAGTGTGAGCCTTGGGAAAACTCTTGTAAGGTTTGGTGTGAGCCAAAACACTAAGTTGAGTATGAGCTTACAAAATACTAATGATTTAGTGAATTGAGGAGTGGATGTATGGTTGGTTAATACCCAGACCACTATAAAACTCTTGTGTTCATTCTTCTCCTACTATTCCTCTAATCTTTCATTTTTATGAGCATCCTCCATAATCAAAAGTTCAAATGTACCACCAATTCAACCCCCTATTCTCTATGCACTAGGGCCAATAATTGGTATCAGAGCTAAGTCTCAATTCAAGCCTTAATTGTATGAGAAAAGATCAATGACACAAGAAGGAGTCCACTCTTATTTTAATCCCTACTTTGATGGTAATGATTATGCTCTTATGAAGCATAAAATAGAGATCTATCTTGATAGCGATCTCATCAACTTATGGGATTATATACTTGATGAGTGGAAGCCTCCGATAAAGATGATTGAAGGAGTAGAGGTGGCAATTACAAGAAAAGAATGAAGTAAAACACAAAGGAAGGCAAATGGGAAGAACAAGAGGACAATAATTATTCTCCTAAGCACCATATCAAGAGAATAAAATGGAAGAGTCCAATATTGCCAAACTGCACATGCCATATAGAAATCACTAGAAAACTATAATGAGGGCACAACCAAAATTACAAATAGACTTCTCTTTATTGTCACAAACATGAAAAAGTTTGGAAAGATTCTTACTAACTATGAAGTAAATACTAAAATCCTTAAATCTCTTATTAGATAAATTTGGTACAAGAGTATGCAACATTCAAGAGTCCAATCTAGAGATTGGGAAAGTGTCAATTGATGCCCTCATTGGTAAGCTTCTCACTCATGAGATGACTCAAAGAAAGATGAAGACATAAAGAATTTAAGAGGACAAACATAAAGAATCTAAGAGGACAAAGACATAAAGAGGAGAAGAAAGCTTTGGCTTCAAAGCTCAAGAAGATTATTCAAGCTCAAATGACTCAAATGAAAGTGATAAAGAAGAAAGAGAGCTTGCCAAAATATCAAGAAGGACCAAAGAGTTGATGAAAAGGAGAAGAAAAAGAAGAATCCAAAGAAAGTCATCTTTCTATCATCACAAAGAAAAGAAGAAGAGCCTTAAGACTACTTAGGATGATGATTGAAGTGATGAAAAATAATAAGATGAGGTAGCAAACTTTTGCTTCATGACTTAAGAGGACTCCTCCAAAGAGGTAAGTACTTCTCTACACTCTTATGATGATTATGATGCATTTGATGATATAGATGAAGAGCTTTTAGAAGCTCTCACTTTGAAATATGACAAATATAAGTCACAAATGAAAACTTATAAGATAAAATGTTCCAAGTTAGGGGATGAATTTGAATCCTTGAATAATCTGGTAAGTGAGTTGAGGACTTCTAATGAAGAAATCAAAAAGTCCTTAGAGAGTTTATCAAGTCATCTTCATTTCTAATCTCCTTGAGAAAGGAAAATGACTCCTTAATAGGTGAAGTCATTAAGCTTAGAAATTCTATTTCTAAGTTTCATAAAGGAAAGAAAGCTTTGGATATACTTATTGTATCGCAAAGACCTCATTTAGTTAGGTATGGTTTAGGCTTCAGTGAAGCCTCTTCATTTACATCTTCACTCATTGCATTCTTAGAGCAATAACACCTTAAACTTCAAGTATTGAGGTCATGGGGAAGAAAGGTGCTTTTAGCACTAAGCCACATATGCTTAAGGGCATAGTAAAGGCCCCCTAAGGCTCAAGTGCCAAGGCTCAAAGGGCAAATTATGCTTACATTTATAACAAGAAGCATGTTTAACCACATAAACACAAAAAATTCTCTTCTACTCCCAATCACTCATGCACTTGCATACATTCTTACCACCTAAGTATGAGAAGCCCCCTATTCATACTATGGTTAGGCATAGGAGAAAGACTCATAAGTCTAAGCTCCAATGTCATTATTGCATGAGATATGGGTATATCAATGTATTTTGCCATATTAGGAAGGCGCACACCTCAAATTGGAGGACCCTTCCAAGACTAACCCCAAGGACCTAAGTATGTTTGGGCACTAAAGCAAAGTGTTTGATATTGCAGGATGAGGACTCTTTCACCAAATTCTCATCTTGGAAAATCTAAAGGTGAATAGTGATTGCTAATGAAGAAGGGATAAAGTTTCAAAAGGTTATTTGGTATCAAGCCATGGATACTAAACTTGGAATGTATCCCTTATCCCTTATGTTTTCAAATTAATATATTTATGTCTACATTTAGGGGGAGTTTTGTTACTTGATATGTCTATGTGTTGAGATGTTTGATTTGATTTGATTGATTGTGTGATGAGTTGAATCAATTCATTTTGCATTTGAGGTTTTATGCATTTCAAATGTTCAAATCAATCCTAAAAAATCATATACTCTATATTATGGCCATATATGACAAGTCTTAAATTTTAAGCCCTAGTTTGTGTGTTCAAACATCTTTAAATGTTTTAATTATTTTGCATTTATGTTTTATATATATAATATTTTCATGGAATTTATGTTTCATCCATTTATCTTATTATGTGACATATTGTGACCAATTGTGCAAAATTATTTATATTTGTTATTCTAATTTGAGTTTGTACAATTGACAAGTTTACGGTCATTCTCTCTCATATTCCTCATTCTCTCTCTTATTCCCTCATATTCCTCTCTTTTTGATCTTGACAAAGGAGGAGAGATAATTGACTGAATATATAAAGAAGAAACATACAAAAAAGGGAGATATCATTGTCTACATTTGTAGGAAGCTAAGACAATGATCTTATTAGAATAACTAAGGGGGAGTATGGATTAAAGGGGAGTAATTTCATACTTATGATTTGAATCACTTCAAATTCATTCTCTTAAGAGCATACATAATTGATTCTTTATCCTTTGCATATTTAATCTAGATTGTCAAATCAAAATGGGGGGGATTGTTAGACTAGGTTATTCAAACCTAAGTCAAGACTCTCTTTTGACAATATAGATTAAAAGTTCTAATATCAATTTTAAGTATTGTTTTTATAGTTTATAAGAGTTATCTTCATTGAAATTCAAAATCTCCAACCTTGTAAAGTTCATCCAATTCGCGATTCAGTCACATAGATGGATGAGGCTAAGCCAAAGGAATTCTTGGGCAAATTCGCAGCCACGACTTAGCCAAAGAAAGTGAGCTTGAGTCACAGAGGAATTCATGGTCGAATTCGCAGCCGCGACTTAGCCAAAGGACGTGAGCTTGAGTCACAGATGAATTTGCGGTGGATATCGCTTCCAGATTCACGACTGTGAAATAGTGATAAAAGAGGTAGCCAAAGCCACAGCTATAACACACTAATTATTTAAGGCAACTGCTGGAAATCAAAAATCACGAGCGCAAAGGCTTGGTCACGACCGCGACTCATGGGGTTGAAGTTTACTCACTAAACAGAGGAATTCAAACTCTCAATCGCGCCTATGACAAAGTAAACTAAGTTCTGTTAGAAAGACCAATGACTGTATTTCTTGGACAACCAATGGACAGTTGACATATGGACTAGCCGTTAGACACAAGATAGGGTTCTTGCTGTAATTTTCACCCTCAGTGCAAATTGGAAATTTATGACCATGAAACGGTAGTAGCGACTGCGACTTCTGCCTGACAAGTATTTAATCTTTCACTAGTGAATTAAAGAGTGGATTTAGGGTTGGTTAATACCCGAACCACTATAAAACTTTTGTGTTCATTCTTTTCCTACTCTTCCTCTAATCTTTCATTTTTGTGAGCATCCTTTATAATCAAAAGTTCAAATCTACCACCAATTCAACTCCTTCTTCTTGGTGCACTAGGGCTAACGAACCTCTTTCCATAATTCTCCATAGCTCAATATGCTTTAACCTTAGGAAGTAGTACATTTTATTCATCCAATATTGGTAGTCAGTTCCATTAAAAAAATAAAGATCTCATAATAGATTGCCTTTTGGGTCCATGCTCATTTTGGGTTGCTATTTGATCATATTTCTCTTCCACTTAAACTTTAAAAGAGGTGTGGCTTTGATACCAAATATTTAAGCAAAGTATGAAAAGTAAGAGGGAGGGAGGGATGGAGGGGGAGGGATGAATTGAATGGCAAATAAAAATATAAGATGAGAAAAAGAAGATAAAATTCAAACATACAAATTTATAATCGTTCGATAACTTGCTTATTATGTCCACTCCAAGCAAATACTTAGGCCTTTTACTTATCTTTTTAATGGTTTAAGAATAACCCTTTCACTCTTTGTTATTAGGATCGAAAAAGCAAAAATCCACTGGTGATTTTCCAGGCTAATCACCAATGTGCTTGACTACGCACTCTACCTTTATAAGGAATTATCTAAGAAGGTATCTAAGTCTCTCAACTAGGCAAATATATTAGCAGTGCTCAAGCAAAATTCTAACATTCTAAAATACAATAGCAACACCAAAGTGGTTTGTACATAATAATTTAATTAGCAAAAACTCTTTTCAAAAGTGTGATATATACATTTTGGTCTTCAAGTGAAGGTGTTTAAATACAAGAGCTTGAGAAACTAGTTAGTAGAAGTAGTTAAAGAAATTTGGTAGCTATTTTTAAAAGAGTAGCCATTAGACCAACCAACAGTCATTAAATGCACCCCATTGTTATTGGTTTTGCAATGGCTATAAACATTGCCCCACTTATCCTGATCTATAGTCTTTACACTGTTAATGACTACTTTCAATGCCTAATTGGTTTTATCTAATGACCATTGAGATCTCAATAGCTCTGTCCAACATCTGTTGGTATTTTGCAATGCTGATTAAGATAATCAGCAAACACCTCATTCAATGTTCTCCACGGTCATTGAGTCTTTTCAACGATCGTTGGTTTCTGCATCCATCATCATTGGCTCTTCAAAATATTTTAGGTGCATTTCGAAGGATTTTTTAATGCTCGTCGATTTCTTCAACATCCCATTGAATTTATTCCATACCCATTGTGGTATCCTTAATGGTTATTAAAGACTCCTTCATAAATGACAAAGAGAAATGAGGAAGACTTTATCCCTTTTCATTGTCTACCTTCAACACTCATTATTTTTCCTCCACACCTATTGAATTTCCTCTATGGTTGTTAGACTTTTGACTTTTTCATCTTATTTTCGTCCTTACACCAAAACCTTTCAGCATTTTCAAGTCCTGCCATCTTCAAGCATCCTTCCTTTAATGTTTTACCATGTCTTCTAAAGCATTATTGCTTAAGGTGTGCTTTTTATCTTCTCCTTTGGGCGTTAACCTTCTATAAAAGCTACTCAACATATGTTTAAAACTTCTCTTAGTTTTGGGATCATTCAAAATAATCCATAAAATGAGTAAACTTGGAGTCAATAATTTCTCCTTATATGTGCGAGTGTATGTGTGCATGCATATGTATATGTATTTATTCTTATAATTCAATATATGGTTGCACATGAAATTTTGCTAGAACTATTATTTCTTAAAAATTTTGATAAAATTAGTCATAGAATAGGTTTTTGGATCTTTGAATACCCTTCTCAAATAGGTCTTTGAATCTTCGAAGACCTTTCTTAAAGATCATATTTATGCTTACATTTTTTTGTGCAAAATATCTCTTTAAAGATGATAATTTTAACCTAACTCTAAACTCATTTTTATAGTTTTTCAATTAGAAAATAATTTTTTACTTTAGTAAATAAACATATTTTCTAAATAGAAAATAATTTTTATAAAAAAATTTTTCTAGAAAAGAGAAAAATGAAAAATAAAAATTTTTTTAGAAAGCAAATAAAACTCATAGAAGCCAACATATAAATTATTTCCAATAAAAAATGACTAATTAAATGTACTTATATCCTCAAAGATAAGTGCATGTAGAAGGTTTGAGTGATGCTTTAGATTGATGCAATTTTAATGAAATTAATTTTATGCAGTATTTTTAAAATTAGTCTAATTAATTGATTTGCTTTTAATTTAATGAGTCTAATTCAATTAGTTAATGATAAATAAAATGTAGAAAGTATCATTAAAATAGCTTAAAAAATTAAAAAAAAATATAGACATAGATTTATAATAATTAAAAATATAGAAACTTCAAAACGAGTTGGAGATCAATTAAATGATGAGTTATTTGATTTTCACTTTAATCACTCTAACTGATCAAAACTAATTTGATTTTTAAAACATTGATTTTGTATTTGGACGAAAAGAGGGGAAATTGGCACCAAAAACCCAAGAAAAAAAATAGTGATATTAGAGATGATTAATTAAGCCTTTTTTATTGATTAACCTCATTTAAAATATCATGGCCTTCGATTTATTATATTCTATATGAATAGATTCTATTTAAATATATTGACAATATTTTAATATATTTTAAAGAAAGACTAATGTGATCAAGTTTCTAGCATATTTCATAGTCTTAAAAAGAGATATGTGTTGGCGTTATGAAAAAAGAATTAGCGTTTCTTTCTTCCTTAATCTCCAAACACAATATTCCTATATATACTTTAATTAAGGATGGAGGAAAAAGTCTTGAATATCTGGTAAAATACTATTATATAATTTTCTACTTAGATTTAGGTTTTAGTCTATCCTTAAATTTAGATTTTAGTTGTTTTACTATTTTTCCATTTTGCTTTTAATTCCATACTCTCTAATATTTGGATTAATTTGTAGTTTTTAGTGAGTTTATATTGTTAATCACCCATTTACCTTCATTATCTATATTGCTTGTGTCATTGCTGAGTATGATATAAAAGTTAATCTATAATGAGTCGCCACTCAAACTCTTGTCAAATATAAATTTAAAATTTGTTTTCCTCTTACGACTTACTGATTTGTTCAACTACTAACTATACTAAAAAAAAAAAGGAAAGTAATCTTTAGTCCCATTTATAGGAAGTTGGTATTTAAGGTCGTCATATAACATCTATCATAACTTACACATCTAATTTTTTTGAATCTTATGGATCTACCATTTGTACAACTACCTAAAGTAAGTCCACTTATTCCATTTCCCATAGTCATAACTCTATAGGAAGGTATGGTAACTACCTTTTTAGGCTTTTATGGAGCATTACTCTTAAGTGCACTACTTTAAAACTCACTAAGATGCACTTTTATCATTGAATTACCCTTGTGCTTTTGCCCTATTTTAAAGTTCTCCTTTTATTGCTCTTATTGTTACAAATTCTACTACAACTACTTTCTCATAATCTATGGGAGCTCCTATGCCAACTTGTACCACTAAAGTTCTTCTTACTATTGTAGGCAGTGACTCTACATTTCTTACAACACTTCTTACCATCTTTAGTGGCACAATGACATTTAGTAGTATTGTGAGTCATAATGGATCTATTACTGGTGTAGGTTCACCAATCACCTCTAATAGTATGCTTAATAGGCTTAGATTAAGTATTTTATATAGGAAAAACCCACATTGTTGATTTCAAAACTCTCATAATGCCAAAAATGGAGTTAGTATTGGTTTTTCTTAGATGTCCTACTTACATAAAAAAAATTGGACAAGGTACTTCCTAATACTCTATGTGTTGTAGCAAAGCTACACCTCATCTTACTAACTTTTATGGTACCACAACAACATGGCTTATAAGTGCCACTTCTTGTGGTACTATAATAAGTTGGACCTTAACTATCACCTTCAATAGTTCCTCCTTACAATAACAAAATAATTTTTTTATTAATTTTTTATTCAACTATCACCTCTAGTAGCTCTTCTTCCTATGGTTGTATCATAATAAGGCTGAATAAACTATGGACAAGTTGGCATTTTAAGAAGGCAAGAACTTAGACCACAATAACCACCAGTTGTATCACCATTACTGGATACCTTACCTACAATAATAACTTGATAAACAAACCAACCATAAGATCTATATCTTCCTTATGATGGTGCTTAAATGGTGCATGACTTTTGACTATATTACACCTGGAAGTGTACAAAATTTGTAGTTAAGCTAAGTTTCATATAAAGCACGATAGGGAAGAATTTTAAAATTTTAGAATTCCCTTCCTAAGGATTACATTAAAACCCAAATTAAATAATCAAAACATAAGTAAGAAGTCTATATGACAATACCTTTGGGTGATAACGCCTTCGATCTTGAAACCTCCTGACTAGGTTATAACAAACGATAATCACTCAATTCTAAGGATTAATGTCCTCTACAATGTATCTACATATGGATCAATGAAAATGCCAATGCTCACTCAAGGTCAAATAGGAGAGGGACAGATTGGCTATTTACATTTGCACACACTTATCATACAAGTTGTGCTCTATATATGTTGGTCGACCCTAAGAGTTAATTTGGAATTATATACAAGTCTCTAAAACCCTAATTACCATTAATAGAATTTGGCCATATGGCCAAATTATAGTTTGGTCCTCATACTTAATAAATAATTATAATTAACTACTAATTTTAATGTTAACTCCTCCACTTGAGTTATATTCAATCACATTTTAATTCCATTACTTTAATCCATTTATATGTAACCTTACAGTCTCCCTAACTTATATGACAATAGACATAAGTCATAGTATATTAATTAATTTATCAATTAATTAATAACTAGATAAATTAAACCATTTAATTTATCATCAATTCATTAATTTATTGACTCATATCTAAAGGTCATGATTGGTATTTGCCTGCATGTCATGACAAATCACTATAGTTAGAAATGATGAAGGTGGTTTGATTAAACCTTTAGTAGAAAGTTTATCAGTGTAATTCAATCCCTTCACTATATGATATTCAATCAAACCAAAGGATGGAATAGTGTCACCCTTATATAGTTTGATCTTGATTTGTTCTTATTATTACTTGATATCTGATGATGCAATAGAATTTTTTCTAATTCAATCATCTTATCTAGATATAATAGAAAATCTTTTTTCCATTCATCTAGAATATACATATATGTTGGACTAGGTTGGTCAAACCTAAGTCAATACTATCTTTTAATCTTGACAATATATATTGAAAGGTTCTAATATCAATTTAAAGTGTTGATCTTACAGATATTTAGCTAGAATCATATTGGAATTTGAATAAAAGCCTTAGTCTCAAACATTGAAATTTATATCCTAATTCACAGTCATGAAATACAAGGTCCCAACTGCTATCTTGTTGAAGAGTTGGATAAATTTTGGCAAATGATTTCGCAGTGTATGTCGCGTCCAGTTTCGTGACTGCTACATTTGTATACACTTGGAGGGAATTTAGTCTTCAACTAGATTATGTCGGGTGTCCTAAAGAACCGTTGGAATATCAAAATTCATGATAGAGAAATAATGGTCGATACTGCGATTTTGGTGAAACAACACCTTCATTTGGGCTGATGATTTTGAGGTGAGCATCGTATTTGAAGAGGAAAAATAGAGACTACGATTTTCACTATTACTCAAGGGATGTAATGACTATTTTTCTTGAAGAACCAATGGTTTTATACCATGTGGACTAGCTATTAGATACAAACGAGGTTCTTCACCATGAATTGAGCAAAATTTAGTGTTATGTGAATATCGCCACCACGATTATACAGTGTCGATTACAAATTATATCTGACAAGCATTAAATGCAAGATTTGCCTAGCATACTTCAAAGATTTGGATATAGTTTTATTTGTAACATCTCTTTGGTGATTGTAGCCTATAAATGCACCACAAAATGGACTTTAATGCAAGATAATAAATTTCATTATAGCCAAACTCTGCAAATTTATTTCTCAAACTTTAAGTATCCAATTCTTGTATTTGAATTGTTATTGTTTGGTATGGGATTAAATACCATTAGGTCTGGGTTTGAGAGTTAGCCTTTGATTGTTAAACTCTTGTTCAAGTTGAGTGTTATCCTCGTGAAACACTAGTGAGGTTGTGTGTGAGCCTTTATAAAAACACAAGTTGTAAAGTTTGGTGTGAGCTTGAAAACACCATTGGACATTAATGAAACACCCAATTAACAGAAGTGGGGAGTGGATGTAGGGTTGATTAATACCTAAACCACTATAAAACTTGGTGTGTTTTATTCTTCTTCTACTTCTTCTATTTCTTGCTTAACAAACTTTCTCCTCTAAAATTCAAAAATTTTCACCAATTTAACCCCCTCTTCTTGGTGCACAAGGGCCAACAAGTGGTTTTAGAGCTAGGTCTCAAACAAAGCCTTAATTGAATGAGAAAAGATCATGACATAGGAAGGAATCCTCACTCACCTCAAGCCTAAAAGAAATCCTTACTCACCTCAAGCCTTACTTTGATAGAACTGACTATACTCATTGGAAGTATAAAATAGAAATCTATTTGGATAGTGATGTGGTGGATTTTTGGGACATTTTAGTAAAGAAATGAAAACCTCCAGCCAAAGTAGTGGATGGTAGTGAAGAACTAAGTCTAAGGGAGGAATTGGTAGAAACACATAGAAAGTCAAATAGGAATAACAAGAAGGTAATGGTCATTCTTCTTAGTTCCTTCTCAAAAGAGGAGATTGGTAGAGTGCATTGCCTAACTGCCTATGGGATATAGAAGGCATTAGAGAATGATCGTGAAGGCACTACACTTGTGAAATCAAGTATGTTGAAAATGTATATAATAAAGTAGGGGCTCTTTATGATGAAAGAAAATGAAAGCATCACCAACATGATAAATAAACTTCTCTCCATTTTCATAAACATGAAAAAGTTTGAAAGAATTCTCACCAACCATGAGGTAAATATTAAAATTCTCAAATCTCTTCATCTTGAGAAATTTGGTGCTAGAGATTGTAGCATATAAGAGAATCCAATCTAGAGATTGAAAAGTGCAAATGAATGCCTTTATTGGCAAGCTAATTACTCATGAGTTGGCCTTAAAGAAGGATTAAAAGATGAAGAAAATAAGAGGACAAAGCAACAAAAATAAAAAAAGTAGAAAGAAGACTATTGCTCTTAAATCCTCAAATAAAGATAAGGAGGCTGAAGTTGCCTCTAGTAAAAATGATGAGGGTGAAAGGAAAGAAAAGGAGCTAGCCAAGCTCTTAACGAGGACCAATGGGCTCCTAAAGAAAAGGAAAGATAGAAGGAACTTTAAAAGAGCCTCTCTTTATTTCAAAGAAAAAAAGAATGAAGTGACTTGTTATGAATGTGGAAAATAAGGTCACATCAAATTCGAATATCCCAAGCTCAAGAAGAAGAAAAAGTGAGGCAAAGAGAAGAATAAGAGCTTTAAGGCTACATAGGATGATAGCTCAAGTGAGGAAGAAGAAGAAGAAAAAGAAGAAGTTGCCAACCTATGCTTCATGGCTCAAATGGATTCCTCTAATGAGGTAAGTACTTCTTCACATTCTTATCATGATTATGAGGACTTAGATGATATGGATGATGAGCTTCTTGAAGCTCTAGCCTTGAGATGTGATAAATACAAATCTCAAATTAAAACTTACGAAAAAAAATATTCAAAACTTGAAGATGAATTTAAAAACTTAAATGATCTTGTAAGTGACTTAAGGACTCCTAATGAAGAACCCAAAAAACCTTTAGAAAATCTTTCTAAATCTTCATCCTCTCTAAGAAAAGAAAATGACACTTTAAAAGGTGAAGTTATTGAGTTCAGGAATTCTATCTCAAGATTTCATAAAAGGAAGGAAGCTTTAAATACTTTTATTGTATCTTAAATACCACCCTTAGTGAGACATGGTTTAGGCTTTAATAAAGCTTCCTCTTCTACATCTCCTCCTACATTTATTAAACTATCTATACCTTAAACTTCTAGTATTGAGGTTGTTGGGAAGAAAAATGTTCCTAGCACTAGGTCACCTATGCCTAAGGGAAAAGGCAAGGCTCCTAAAGGCTCAAGAGCTAAGTCTTGAAGAGTAAATCATGCATACATCTACACTAATAGGCATGCTCAAAGGCACACACACCAAAACTTCTCTTCTACTCATCACTCATGCACTTGCTTGCACTCTTATAACCAATGTACGAGAATGCCTCCTACTCAACTCAAGTTGTGCATAGGGGAAAGACTCCTAAGTCTAAACTCCAATGCTACTATTGCATGAGGTATGAACATATTAATGTCTTTTGCTATATTAAGAATTACACCTCAAATTAGAAGACCCTTTTAAGCCTAACCTTGAGGACCTAAGTATACTTATGTACCTGAACAAAGTTAAATTGTTTTTGTGTTATAAGAATATTTAGAAACCACTAAAAAAGATAATGATTGGCATATGGATAGTGGGTGCACAAAGCACATGACTAGAAATAAGAAGCTATTCATAGCTATTAAAGAAAAAGATGGTGACAATGTCACATTTGGAAATAATGCCAAGGGTAAGGTAATTGACATTGGAATTATTGGTAAGAAACGTTGTTCTCATATTGATAATGTTCTTTTAGTTGAAAAATTGAAACATAATTTATTAAATGTAAGTAAATTATGTGGTAAAGGTATTAAAGTCATCTTTAACCCCAGGGAAAGCTTGGTTACCAACTTGGAGTATAAGAAGGTAGTCTTTAAGGGTGAAAAAAGAGGCAATACCTACATAATTGACTCAGACAATTTGGCTAACCAATCTTTTAAGTGTCTTATCTCTATTAACATTGAATCTTAGTGTTGGCATAAAAAACTTGGACATGCTAGTGCAGAGCTTCTACAAAGTTTATCTAAAAAAGAGGTAGTAGAGGGTCTTCCTAACCTTAAGTTCATAAAGGACAAGACATGTAGATCTTGCCAAATAGGGAAGCAACACCAAACATCCTTCAAAGCAAAAAATGTTGTAAGTACTTCTAGACCTCTTCAAGTCATTCATATGGACTTAGTTGAACCCACTAGGAATGCTAGTCTTGGTGGAAAGCTTTAAGCAATTGTCCTAATTGATGACTACTCTAGGTTCACTTTGGTATCCTTTCTTGCTGATAAGAGTGACACATTAGATGTTTTTCAAAAGTTTTGCTAAAAAGTCCAAAATGAAAAAGGTTACTTCATTTCCTTTATTAGAAGTGACCATAGAAAGGAATTTCAAAATGAATATTTTAAAAATTATTGTTTAGAGAATGAAATTTCTCACCATTTTTATATCGCTAAAATACAACAACAAAATGGTGTTGTAGAAAGGAAAAATAGGACATTGGTAAAGATGGCTAAAACTATACTTAATGAGTATTTCTTCTCAAATTACTTTTGGGCCGAAGCCATCAATACTTCATGTTATATTGCAAATCATGTTTTCAAAAGACCCACCCATTCTAAACAAAACTTCTTATAAGCTATGTAATGGTAGAAAACCTAACCTTTCATATATTAGAGTTTTTAGCTGTAAATGCTACATACTCCATACCAATGACAACCTTGAAAATTTTGCCTTAAAAACTGATGAGGGTATCTGATACGAATAAGGTTGGATTGATCCTTACCCGTATGCTAAATAATAGTTGCCCAAAATCTATCAAACCAAGTATTAGAGTTTTGATCTTTAAATCCCAACTAGACCTCTAGAAAACTTATTTCTAGCAACCTAAGTTATAAAGATTCAAAGTTGTGTTAACTTAAACCTTAAATTAACCAAGCCAATTTAAGATCAGAATTAACAAATTTGTGACATTATTAAGCCTTCACTCAATAATCTCACCAAGTCCACTCAAGAACTCAAGAAGAGAATTTAATCTCATAAGCAAAATTGCTAACAATAATAATATTGGTTGAAATCATTCCTTTTGGCAGATTATGAAGGCTATTTATAGCCTTACAATGCTTAATCCAAAACCAATTAGGATTTAGTTTACATTCCCTAACAGAATTCAATATTTCCTAATGTAATAAGGAAAAGGCAATCCTAAACTAAATAGAAAAACTAAGGAAATATTATGATTGGTCAATAAGATTAGACCAAGATACTTTCCTAACTAAAGAACAACTATTCCTAAATAGAAAAGGAAAAGGATTTAACCTAATGAGAAAATCCTAATGGCATTAGGAAATATTGCCAACTAAGGAAATCTTGCAAGAATCTTTGACTTTGGGCCTTATTTCCTTGCTTGCACGACTTGGGCTTCCTTTTAAATGCCTTGGACTTCTTTTTACATGCCTTGGCCGAATTGGGTCATGCTTGGATGCTCTCCACAAGTTGGGCTCCATTGTATTAAATTAAGTGCTCCATTTGAAGAATTTAAGCTCCCATCAACTTTTAATTGACTTCATGCATCTTTTGCTCTTCTTGGGCTAATCAAAATATAATTCCTTATTGTATGAATGCTCCAATTACATCCTTAAACTTCTTTAGCCTTCCCCTTATGATTGAGCCTTGAAGTTGAAGTGGATCCTTTGCTTTAGCCTTGGCTGTTTGCATCATTCCCTCATTCCTCAAGAGGATTCGTCCTCGAATCAACACCTATAAGAAAGCAAAAACATAAAAAAAAAAAAAAACAAATATAAGAACTAACAAAAAGAATCCTAATTAAACTTACCACACAAATTGTAAGTCTTTCCACCCGGATCAAATGCAACATACATGGAACCACCTACAATAGGGTTAGTATATGCCAAATGTAGCAAAAGTCTAGCAAAAAGAGTTTGGATCAAAATCAAAATTTTAAAATAAACCTTAGTACACATTTTCCATCTAGTATAGAGAAATACTAAAACATCAAATTTCTTTAAAACAAAAGCACTAGAACATCTAGGTTTATCAAAAGAAGATTTAGAAATCAAATAAGAAAATAAAACATAAGAATATTTGAAATGAAAAGAAAACTTTTTTTTCCTAACCAACACCTAAAATAGAAAGAAGAATAAAACAATGGTTTATAAACATTAAAACAAGAAGAAGAACATTTAGAAAGACAAAATTTTAAAAAATAAGAACTAAGGTCTTTTAAAAAGAACATACTTTTAGAATAAAAATAAGACTTGTAAAAATAAGAATGACAAGAAGTCAAACTCTTAGAAATAAAAGAAGACAAGCTAAAACAAAATTTAAAAGAAAACAAATGTTTAAACTAAAAAGAGTTCTTTGAAACATAAAAACATGAAGAAAAATGTTTATCACTAAAACAAAAAGGATTAAAAACGTTCAAACATGAATAAGAAGAACTATCATGTTGAAAATAAGAAGAAAAAAAGGAAAAACAATTTGAAGAAGAAGAAATGCTAAGAGAAGGAGAAAAATGCTTAGAATAAAAGAAATCCTTTAAAATGCATAAGCAAGTATTTAAAGAAGAAAATAAATTAAAAACACAAAAGCAATACTTAAGACAAAAAGAACTATGCCTAGAACACATAAAACAAGCATAAACATCTAAACAAGAATTATAAAACTCCCTTTTACACAAATTTTCAACCTCACTCTTCAATTTAGTACCATTATCAAAAGTAGTATAAGTTAGGTTGTCTTGCTTACTAGGCACCTCCATTAAAAACCATTCTTCATAACCTTGCAAAAGAGACACTAGAACACTATACAAAAAATTGTAAATTTCGTTAGTAGTGTAATACTTCCTTTTGAACAAAAACATGGTTGTGATCTTAGAAGAATTGGTTTTAATCTCACCACTCTCTTTTAATATAAAGGCTTTCTTATGCACACCATCTCCTTTTTGCATGCACATCATTAGGGTTTGGTGCATCCTCTCTATCCTCTCCTTTTACCACTATAAGCTCACACCTCTCTATTGTTTTCACACAACTCTCCTTTTGCTGTGCAATAGTTTTTTCCTTTTCACTCTCATGTGCACTATCTCTCTCTTTTTTTATTTCTTTTTCTTTTAGCTCATCAACAAGTATATCATCATGTATGAGATTTACAATTTGAACATTAAAACAAATTTCTAATGGTGATTTCTTATCATTATATAAACTAGTACTGTCACCATTCTCTAGTACAATCATAGCCTCTTTATTTGTACAGTTGTGTTTAAAATCTTGGCTTTTAATACTTGTATCATCATGTAAAGAAGAAGATTGAATGTCCATCGTGCCTCTATAAATAAAAATCTCATCGTCAATGCTAGCCTTTTGATGTTTCTTTTTGGCTCGCCTCATGCTTACCTCCTCTTTTTGGTAGCATTCTTTATTACCTTTAGAATTGAACAAGTCTCTTTTTATTCCAAATTGATTTCCCATGACTAGCTTTACTTCTTTCTAAGTGGAAATAGGGTCTTCTCTATAATACCTTCTAGTTGATTGTACTTGATCCCACCATTCCAATGCTTTACCTTCAAAACTATCAGCAACAGTTATTACCTTGGTTTCTTCAGAATAGTTATAACATTTAAACTCAAGCTCCATCTTCTTTTCCCATGCTAGGTACTCTTCGGGACCACCTTTTCCATAGAATTTTGTCATTTTTGGCTTATAGTTGTTATTGCAAGCTTTGCTCATCTTATGGTTCAAATTTGAAAGATTATCTGTCAATTGTTTCATTCGATCTAACATGCCTTTCATGGACCACGTAAATTCATCCCTTTCTATCTCTTCCAAACCTATCATTATATAAGTAGAAGCAAGAAAACAAATAAAATTCTCACAACACTCCCTCACGTGTTTACACTCAGAAAGATCACACTCCTATCGTGTTTCACAGAGTACGACTTTTTCCCTCCTATGATCTCACATACTCTTGCCTTTTACCTCTCAAGGTTCTTTTCTTTAAGTTCTTTGAAGACTAAGGTTACTTTATGCCAAATTAAGCTTAAACCAAACACAAACAAGTAAAAACTAATATGAAAACACTTAGAAAATAAACGATTTGAAAATAACACAATTGGTTGCAAAACTAAGTTTTTAAAGAACTGATTGCAATTTAAAGATCAAAAGGAATTTAGAAGTTGCAAGGTGGTGTTGAACTCAAAATTGAAGGAAAATTAAGGCTAGGCTGAATGCAAATCAAAGAATTTGAAATCAGCTTCTTTTGGTGCAAAA
>CATIWR010017339.1:0-54002 GCA_949677035.1 Omphalea diandra | reverse complement strand
AAAAATGATATTAATATTCGGAGACAGCGTGATGGTATTTGATGGTCATTGATCCCAAGCCAAATTACGGTTATCTTGCAAGAAAACAAAAGTGAATTAAGAGAGGTTTATCATTATTCGATTTTCAACGCTCTATTAACCTAAGAAACTAGTGTTTTTAGGCCAGACAGTTCATCATCCGTAGGTGATTCAGTGATGTAGAGGCTATTAATATTAGAGATAGAGGCTTTTTCCTATTATACTAAAAAAATTTAAGGGAATAATTGACCCATTTGCTTTTTCCTGTGCGGCTTCAGTTTTCGACACCCACTATCTATCAAGAACTTTCTACACACACAAAAAAGAAAAGAACTCCATTCCTCCCCCAAAAAAGAAACATTATTCCATTTATTTTATCCTTTATATAAAATATATCTGAATTATTAAGTTCTAATTTTTTTCTTCTGACCTTATGAATCATCTTTTAATTCCTACTAATTGTTATAGTAAATAAAAAAAATTAGCAATTAAGTATAGCTTGATTAATCTCTTCATAAACTATTTAACTCTATTTAAAAAACTCAAATTGTACAGAATTTAAATAGATTAATTTATATATTTTAATAATTTTATTTAAAATATTTTAATTTAAAAATAATTTAATGAAAATTACAAATTTTATTAATTTAAATTTTGATTTAAAAATAAATAAATAAATAAATAATATTATTAAATGAATAAATTTTATTGATAGAAATAACTTTTAATATTCGAAATATTAAAAAATCAAATTAAAATGAAAACTCAAAAGCATTCAAACAGAGGAGAGGAGTGGAGACGAGACCACTTTACGTGGGACCTACTTTCTCATAGCCACAAACAAAAAAAAGAGTAAATATCAAATCACAGATCACTTCGTACACGTGCACCACACGCGTCGCTGGTTCTCTTCCCCGTACGTTTCTCCCTCCTTTTATAAAAAAAATAAACTCCGTTTCGTCGTCTTCATTAAATGTTCTCTTCCCAGTTCTGCACCAAACCGCACCTTCTGCTCTTTCTTTAGCTCAGGTAATTAAAATACACTTCTTGTGCTTTCTGTTTACACTTGATCGTACGCCTTGTAGTTTTCCACTTGAATTCTTTTAGTACTGTATCATTGTCTTTTCTTTCTTTAATTGATCGTTTCACTTTCGTTAACTTGTTTTTCTGTTTCTCCTTTTCTACTAGTTCAAGAAATATTGACTCTTTGTTTCTTTTTGGTTATTGGGTTCTCTTTTTTCTTGTAGTTGATGATTTTTCACTGGTTTTGTTGATTGCAATTATTCTGTTATGCCTATGAACAAAAAAAAAGAAAGTAGCTTTGTTTGTTATGTGATGTTTTAGCACATGGGTGTCTGTTGGTCTTTTTCCTACCTATCTTCTTTCTTTCTTTACGAAATTCAATGCCTTCTTTGTATTGGAATATGTTTTGCCTTATCTGTCTTACTCTCTTTGTATCTGCATTTAGTTGCAGAAACAAGAAACAAGAATCTCTCTTTCTGACCATTCCCATATATAGCGGTCGAGATCCGTGGGGGTTCAGACTTGTAAGAGAGACAAAATGGTGGATAGATCAAACCTCAGGAGTGAGGACTCCAACCAGTTCTTTGAGAAGCTGATGATGATTGGTGGTGCTGGTGGTGGAAATAGTGGAACTGGAGGTGGAATTAGTGAGGACGGAGTGAAAATGGAAGGAGTGATCATTACTGAGTGGAAAGATATTCCTACGGAGCTATTGCTGAGGATTCTTTCTCTTGTCGATGATCGTACTATAATTATGGCTTCTGGGCTTTGCAGTGGGTGGAGGGATGCTATCTGCTTGGGCCTCACCCATCTCTGTCTCTCTTGGTATTAATCTCTCTAATCGCCTTGGTTTCAGTTATCTAAATGGCTTGTTTGTTGGGTTTGTGGATTAGGAATTTTGTGTTTGCTGTTTATGTATGTTTTCTTGTCGATGATAAGTATGGGATGAGTAGTATAGCTGCGATGCCCATTTTGAACTTTAAAAATGTTTATTTTATTTATGGTCTCATCCAGGTACCTGATGAGTGGTTAAGGGATGGAGGAGGTAGTATCTGTAGCAAACTTGATGGTCTGTAGTTCTTTTAGGGACTGCATCTTGGATCACCGGAATTTGTTTTTCTTGGTATTTCTGAAATTTGAGTAATGATATAATATTTGATCCATCCATCCCTTTTACTCCCATAGCCATGATGACGATTCTCTTTAGTTATTACTGTTACTTCTTTGGAGTATGCATGATCAATACCAAAGCAATTGTTTTAGATTGCAAGATAATGTTCATCACCTCTTAAATCCATAAGTAACAGTTAGGGGAAATACTGCGCATTGTAATAGGTGATACACGTCTTTGGTGGAAAAATTATCAGTTTCAGACTATTTAATAGATTGTTTTTATGTTTATGGATATGAGTGTATGAAACATATTGACAGTTATATATTTGCTGAATGTTCTTGTCAATCGTTCAAAACATGAAGTTGAGCTCTATCAAGGATTTAGAGAGGCTTTCTTAATTTCTTGACTTATATCTCAATTCTGAATTCTAAACTTCAGTCTTTTTGAAATCTGTTCATGTCTCTCTAGTTATTATTTACCTCCTGTGAACTAGCAAAAAGAAGAAAAGAAAAAGCTATGCAGAGGCCTTATCTCATTTGTTTATCCTTTTCTTATTTATTTTGAAATCTTTTTGGGTGTATGTTGCTTTCACTAAAAATTAGGGCTTTTGTTAGCCTGGGGGATAGATATGGCTGGGGTTTTTGGAGAGGGAGAAAGAATAGAGAGAGAGAGAGAGGTTTTTTTTTTTTTTTGGGGTGGGGGAGAGGGGTTGGTGTCTGGGGGATTTAGGTAAATGATTTCCGCCTTTTGTCTTCGCTGATAAGGAGTTCCATCTGTATCAAGTTAATAACATCTAGTGTAATCTTTTTACAGGTGCAAAAACTTTATGAACGACTTGGTTCTATCACTGGCTCCTAAATTCACAAAACTGGAGACTCTGGTACTACGCCAAGATAAACCGCAACTGGAGGATAATGCTATTGAGGCTATTGCCAGTTACTGTCATGATTTACAGGACCTGGATCTTAGCAAAAGCTTTAAGCTTAGTGATCGCTCCTTGTATGCATTAGCTCATGGTTGTCCTAAGCTTACCAAACTCAACATCAGCGGCTGTACATCATTCAGTGATGGTGCTCTTGAGTATCTGACCGGGTGTTGCCGAAAATTGAAAATTTTGAATCTTTGTGGATGTGTTAAGGCTGCAACTGACCGTGCTTTGCAGGTTTGATTGAGTTACTTTTTCTGTATGCCTCTTAATAGTGGAAGTTATCTAAAGTTTTCATGAATCATCTGCAGGCCATTGGACGAAACTGCAGTCAGTTGCAATCTCTGAATCTGGGATGGTGTGAGAATGTGGGTGATGTTGGAGTAATGAGTTTAGCATATGGATGCCCTGATCTCAGGACTCTTGATTTATGTGGCTGTGTCTGTATAACAGGTATTTCACTGCGAGCCCAACAATTTTAATTGAACAGGATGTTCATATTTTATTGATTCGTGACTTGGTTGTTTTGGTTCTAATGGTCGATTTTCACTAAATCAAAGTTTCTTCTAAAGACATATCAGCATGCAACGTATCTCATTTCTCATATGCGTTAGAAGAGAATGGCAGCCACTGTCGAACCTCGTCCCTTACTTGTTGGCTTCAAGGAATTAATGACACTTACACGTGCCAGTTTTTTTTTTTTTTTTTTGCATGTTTAAACAATTTAATGATCTTAGACATTATATAAAGGAAGTGTTGAGTTTGTAAGTCAAAACTGGAATATTGAGGATAAGGAGAGGGGTTCAAAATTCCCAACCTGCCTCCCAATCTGTGCTAGAATTTCTTTTCTGATTAGGTCCAATCAGATCCGATGATATTGCAGACATGTTGAAAAGAAAGTGCAAATAATGGTGCATTGTGCTGCCAAACTCTTGGAAATTGAAACCTTCTGAAGATACAAAAGATGATGAAAAATTGTGAGGGAGAGAGCTAATTTGTCGTAGTTCTGCGGAAGCTGGGTCTTGGGAGGATAACTTTAGCTGACATATTGTGGACAGAGTTTAGCTAACATAGTTTGCTGCGTTCAATTTCAAACAGAAGATTTTTGCTATTTTACTCGAGGTTATTTAGGCATTTTCTTTGTTGCGGACTGACTCTTACAATTTTATTGCAGATGATAGTGTGATTGCTTTGGCATACAGGTGTCTCCATCTGAGATCTCTGGGTCTGTATTACTGTCGCAACATCACAGATAAAGCAATGTATTCATTGGTCCATAGCCGAGTGAAGGATAAACCAGCAATGTGGCAATCCATGAAAGACAGGTGTGATGAAGAAGGGTTACGGAGTCTCAACATCAGTCAGTGCACAGCGCTCACCCCTCCTGCTGTGCAGGCACTATGTGACTCATTTCCTGCACTTCACACCTGCTCAGGGAGGCATTCCCTTGTCATGAGTGGTTGTTTGAACTTGACATCTGTGCATTGTGCATGTGCAGTCCAAGCACATCGCACAGTGAATTATATTCCACATCCAGCTCATTGAGCAGTGTATTAAGTTAAAACATCCCAAACTATCTCCCTGTGCATGGTTGTGTTAAAAACTGGACAGTTCAGCTGCAAATGATCAGCTGCTTTGTTGTTCAAGTATGATCTGTATAATTAGTATGATCTGTGTAGTTGTGGACTTGTGCTGCCAGCTCTTGCCTTCAAAAACATTATCATCATTTTGGCCTCCTTGGAAGCCGCTTGTTCGAATGGTTATTGCTTGACACCGTAAACAGAGATAAATAAATCTTTTCTTTTATGCAGCCGGTAGTGAGAATTTTCTGATCCGCTGCAAATTCAGTCTTTTCCTGTTAGGGCTATGTTCATGAGAAATTGTTTTATGGTAATATAAAGTGAGGATTTCAGACATCAGCTAAACACTACAGTGAACGTTGTAAAGATCTGAAGTGTGTTAAATCATTGATATCGAGGTCCTCTCGCTAGTCTGGTAAGTTAATCTTGGCTTTTGGAACTCTTCTCTATGAGGCTTTTGCTGATCATGAAATGAATTGTTCTAGGATTTCTGCTGCTATATTTTTGAAATGCCACACACAAAATGCCCTACCCTAATAATTTTTTAAAGACTTAACTAAGCAAATGGTTTAAAATTGACAAATTGGTTTCTATGTTTGTTCGGAAGACACCTATGAAATATTTGAAAACAAATAATGTGGCTGGAATGCTGTCTGTCTTTAAATGCAAAAACACATAACATAAAATATAGCTTGCGCCAATCTGTACCATAAGGATGAGGGAAGCGATTGGAAAAATTACAGATGAGTAGACTATGCATCATTTGCTTCTGTATACACTCACATCATCATCCACATCAAATGCTGGATTGCACAGGCATCTGAAGAGTCTACCGATACCCTGCCAGTATAAAATAAAATCATGACATATGTTGTATAAAATGTGAAAGCAAAATTATCTGGGGTCAATACCATTGGACTAATAGCCTTGATCGAGTGTCCAACTTATAGTGTATTTAGCCCTAGAAGTCCTAAATATTTCCAGTGTACTAAAAATAAAATATCTAAAGTTAATAAAGTGACATGCCTGAGTAAGTAAAGGAGTTCTGTATGATATTGCTCTTGGTGAATCCTCTTCACTGCTGCTATCAGAACTGCTCCTATCATCATCATCATCATCACTATCAGCAGCATTTTTCCTTTTGATATTGTCCCATTTCGTGCTTGCTTTTCCCGCTGTTAAATTAAGGTCCATTGTTATAAGGACTACCAACAATTCTTGTAGCATCATCTGCTCCTATTGTGACAAAATAACCTTAGTTTGCATAAACATTACAAATACAAGAAATTGTTGCACCTGAAATATTTTCCCTAGAATTTTCAGAGCCAATGCACGAGCCTTAAGTTCTTCCTTTCTAACATTATTTTCTTTCAGGACCTGCATACATATCTACAAGTTTCAAACCACAAGTCTTATTTGCAAAAGCACAGGAATAATAGAGATTGGATAGACTGACCATTTGACACACATGCACAAGGGTGATCTCAATGTCCACTACATTCAACTTCCACAATGAGCTCATCAATATCTCTGTATTGGAGCGAAGATGTGATTCAACATCATTTTCAGGGCCACTTTCATCTATTTTATATTGCCTGCGAATATCCTCTTGAAGTTGCAGCAGCTGAAAAGCACCTGAAATTTTTTTTTTTTTTTTTTACTTTCTCCAATGTAGTTATCTAATAAAATAAATGCACACGCGCACTTGCATACACAAATAGGACTTATTGCTAAGGGAGAACATGGAATGTGAGGGTACTACTGATTGTGATATCATGGTACCTTTTGCTGCTGTAATTTGTGACTTCCAGAAATGGCCTTTACTCCTAACCCACTCTGCCAAATATAGCACCCCAAGATAAATCGCTTTCTTTCCAAGCTCTTGTGCTGATTGTCTTGAATATATGTAGCCAATAGTTTGTAACATGTCAGCTCCTGTTTATTTGAGCAGGAACTAGAATGATTTAACTAAGTTATGATATGAAATGAAGCAGTAGTGTGCGAAGTGTTTCACATTGCACAAACATAATATATGACCTGCATTGGAAAGGCGTTTAGCTTCAGATTCGGCACGCCTTCTGAATCCAACCTTATCACCTTGAATATATTGATTAAGAAAATCTTTAAGCAATCTTGCTAGCTTTTCTTCTCTTTCTTTTTGAGCAGCCTTCAATCAATAATTGCAGACCATAGATGTGATAATTTTTAATATATCTCTCTATGAAAGCGAAAAGTTGAGTTTCTTTTGATGCCATAGTTACCTTCAAGTTTTCATCTACTTTCTCAGGATTATCAATTTCAGCAGCTAATCGTGAAGAGGCCATTGATGTCACTGATAGATGTCCTATGTAGTCCTCAAATAATTCACTTCCAAATAGAAGAGCAAAGACTGCTGTTGGATCAAGCATGGTATCCCTGATTTATATGTGGCACATCAAAAATTCAACAAGTAATATTTAATCTCGGCTAGAAAAATTATATCATTCTGCAATTTAGGCAATGAGACGATGTAATATATTTCAAGTGAACTTTGATATATTTGAAAAACTTACTTTGATATGCAATACTTTCCATTCCTATCATAAGCATCTCTTTGCACTGGATCACTCAAGACTTGGTAAGCTTCACCCAATACCTGTTGAAATTCGCATTCGTTTGGCTTGATTAAGATAAACCTTTTATATGTATTTCCAGTATCAAGGATGTATATGTAGCTACATTCCTTATCATTGCTCATGATATCAAGGCACATAGGAATATTCACATTAACAATAGTCAATGAGGCTTTAATTCTATTTCCCTCATTATTTCCAAGAAACAAAATTAAAGAACAGAAACATTACAAACAAACTAAGAAATATATGGACCAGGAACAAGAAAGTAAGAATAAGGGAGTAGTAAACTTGCCTGAAATCTTTCTGCAGCTTGAGGGTCATTTGGATTTTTATCTGGATGAACTTGTCTAGCCTGTAAAGTACAAGATTTGCTTTTCCTTTTTTATATCCACATGGTAAAGGAGTGTATCTCAAAAACTCAATCGCACAAGGGAAAGTTCTGATCTAATATTCAGCTTCCGCTCATCAATAAATCAATCATCAATCAAACTTTGCAATTGTGTATCCAAATAAACTTAAGATCACAGAATTTGTATTAATCCAGAATTCATGAAATTCATCAACTTATCCTTCTATCTGATCATCACCAAAGAAACATCATATATATATATATATATATATATATATATATATATAACTGATAAAACACACCAATAAATATCAAGAATTAACAAAAGACATACAATCTAGGCATCCTTAAAAAACCAAGAAGTGAAACCTTAAGATAATAAGCTTTTCGAATCTCCTCCTCTGAAACAGAAGAGCTAACACCAAGAACATCATAGCACTCAGTCTCCTTCACCATTTTTGAATATGGTGTAGGTGATGAAAGTGAAACTTAAGTGGCCAAGCTAAGAAGATGTATGGAATGTGAAGTGATCAAGAGAAAGAAAAAGAGAATATGGTGATGGTGATTTTGTAGAGCTAGCCCCACTTGGGAGTGTTGCCTTTCCAGTTCTTCATACCAATAAACTATTAGCTCAAGCTTCTTTGTCGCGGGAGCAAAACAGTTTTTTAACTGTCACTAAGGTGGCGCTTAATCATATTATTATGCCCGTTGCCTTGCCTTTCTTAAGTTACATGTATTATAATAATGGTGACTGCCCCTTGCTGCATACAAATTTTTTCAAGGTTTATGAATAATCATTAAATTTTAGAAATTAATAAAATTTGTACATAGAGATGTTACACTAGAAATTGTTCTTTTTTTTTTTTTTTTTGAAAGATACATTATAAATAGTTCTTATAATTCGAAGTTCATAAAATCAATTTTTAGATGTTTAGCTATTTCATCACATCTCAAATAGTGTTCATTGAATTTATTTGACAAAATAATGTGGATCACTGCACCAGGACCACGACAACGATGACGAACAGAACAACAGCAGCAGCGGAATAGCCATCACTTCTCCTCAAATTACACTTCAATTATACTGTACAGTTTCAGACCGCTTTATATTAATACTTATTATTTGGATATAGATGATCGATATGACTTTTTAAGAAACGCTGTCAGGTGGCTTGGATAAGGCATGTGTGGGGCCTAGGTGCATGTGATGATGGTCATTGGTGGGCTGGGTTGAGGCTTAGTTTGGGTCTCTTAGGGTGGTGAGTTAAAGTGACCATGAATCTTGAACAAATCAAATTAAATTAAAAAATTAAATAAAAAATAATTGAAAATATTCGAACGGCATTAAATGAATAGTACATCAGGCAATTTTAAATAATTTTTATTATTTAAATTGAATAAATTGGACCAAATTGAAATTACTCTAAACTGAATCTAGCCGAGTGATCAAATTATATATATATATTTCAAAAGTATATGATTTTATTAATTTTATTTATATTTTTTAAATAACTAAATATTAAATTAAATTTAATCGAATTAAATAGTCAAAATTTGAAACAAATGGAATGAAATTTAAAATATCTAAACTAAAACTAGATCAAAATTTATAAGTATCAAATCAAAACAAACTAATACTAATTTTGATTCTGAATGTTTGCAAATAATCAGTTTAGAGTTGCCTATGATCATCTTACTGATGAGATCATATAAGGGCTATTAGTAGACACCATTTCTACCCAACATGCTTTTTAAGGTTGCAAAATTCCCAAAAGTGAGGTTTTAATGGATGGGGCAAAATCTTATGTGTAAAATTTGATATAAAAGAATTGAAGAAAAGGGAGGCTGCTTTTTGGGCTGTGAGTATGATGATAACACCATCACTCCACAAAAGAAAAAGTAGTGACCTACATATCAACTCTGCACATTTTTTTTAAGGCCTATAGAAAGGTAGGAATCACTATTAGGTGGGCTTTGGCATTTTCAAAATTTCAGGCAGATGAGAAAAAGAATAAAGATATATTAGTTTACCTGCTGTCATTGATTTTTTTTTTTTTTTTTGATAATTTGCTGTTATTGATTGCTAATTGTTGTTATTGACTACTAATTGTTATTGTTGATTGTTGACTGTTAATTACTGGTAATTGATTGTTGATTAATATCAAATGTTTGATAAAATTATTGTCACTAATTATTATTTATAAATATATTACTAATGTAAATATAAATTTTAAATTAATTACTAAATATATCTTATGTTTTGTAGTTTTAAAATAAATAATATATAACCATCTATTAAGTACGGTTAAAATATATATATATATATATTAAACTTTTAATAATACATATATTAAATATCTAGTGATTTTATTGAAAAATTAAATAATCTATTATACATAAGTAATAGTAATAAAATTTAAATAATTAGTAAATAAAAATGAATATTGTATTAGAATTACGTAAAAAAAATTCAACGCCATATTCATTTTTTTATTATAAAAGTAAAATTTATGCTAGAAAATAATAAAAAATTATATTTTTATAATTATTACATAGTCTATCGGCTACCAACTCCTATTTTGAAATAAAATGTTGTATTAACTAAATATGTATATTTCACGTTAAAATTTAAAAAGTAAAAAAATCTAAAAAAACAATATTTCACGTTAAAAATTAAAAAGTAAAAAATCTAAAAAAACACTTTCAAAATAATAAATAGGTGGACTAAAGTAGAATAGATTTTTGTGTTTTAAGCTTTTGTTATTTATAAATAATTAAATTTCATTTTTCAATTTTGTCATTCTATGTTATTTATGTCTCTCTCTCTCTGTCTCATACATACATATATATATGCACACTAAGCATTTTTTATGGTAGAAGAAAGTTTCATTCTAAAAAGAAATAACGAGATATATTGAAGTAAAGTGAAGATTTTAAAAAAATATTTCAACTTTAAAATAAGAATTTTTATAACTTTTACATTTAATTTTTAATTAAAAATATAAATCATTTTTATAATTAATTTTTTTAAATATATATAATTATTAATTAATTTTTGTTTAAATAATGTTAAATAACGAATTTTGTAAAGGGATAATAAAAAGCAGGTCCTACCGGGAGTCGAACCCAGGTCGCTGGATTCAAAGTCCAGAGTGCTAACCACTACACCATAGAACCTGTGACGTGAAATCCAAATTTTTCTTTTAATTTATTTAAATAGAAGATTAATTGAAAATACCATCTAATTTCAAATATTAATGTCCTATATAAACTTGGACTCGTTGAACAAAATAATGTTGACATGAATGCTCCCGGCCGTGGGTTATCTAACACGTTTACAAAGCTACGAGTCTTTCTTTTTGTTAGAAGATGAAGAGTGAGTCAGTTACCACATGTCCATCAAATGAATTTTTTTTATTATTTTTTTAATTAATAACTTAATTTTTTTGATTTATTTGCACATTGTATTAAATGAAAGTAGACAAAATAAGTAAAGAATTGAAAAAACTGAATTTTTTTTTCTCAAAAAAAAAAGTCTAGATATTTGCAATTCGACCCGAGTAGAAGTAGATAATTGAATTGAATTTTTCATTTTTTGATTTAAATTTCGTAAATTTTATTCATATCCGTTCCATGAATATTCCTATTCATATCACGAAAAATTCCCTATAAGGGTCTTAATTGGTGGCCAAGATCAAGGCTTCAAGACTAAACTGGATTCAGCATCTGGAGACATGCTTAAGTGTTGAAAAAACTCTTGATTTTCATGAGTTGAAGGTCTCAAATACCTATAATTGAAAGCAATGGCATATCTAGCCTCCTAATGCTATAGGGGGCGAAAGCTTGCTTACATAAAATAATTAACAAAAAATTTAATGAAAATTTTTGCATGTTACATAAAATAATCAGGTTCTCCTTTTTCCTATTATGCATATGCAGCACACTCTCTACTGTTGGACGCCAATTGGGGTCAAATAGGGCAGAAAAAAAAATGAAGTCCCAGCTTAGTTGTGAACTTACTTTTAGTACTGATTTAAACCAAATAAAAAGTTCAGAGTTCTAATAGGTTTTTATAACAAAATTAGTTCAGTCGTTGTCAGTTTTTCTTTGGAGCTGATGCAAAAAAAGAAAAAAAATAAATAACAGAGAGATAAATATTTCGCATAATTTATTATGGATTTCATTGAGTAATCCTCCCAGAACCATCACCAAATATTGGGCATTCATACAACTTGCATAATCTAAAACTGTGATTACTTTGATTTACCTTGTTTTATGTTTCACAAAGAAAGTAGATTGCAACAATTTGATTAAAAGGAGCTATTCGAATGGAGCCAACCACACACCCAATGTCAATATCAATCTTTTACATCAAGCTATCATAAACACCACATTTATCTTAGACCAACAACTTGAAAATTCAGTCGTAAGCCTGAAAGGCTTATCAATGAATAACAGTCTATGCAAACGATGGGCTATAAGAGCACTAATGGAAATTACTTCCATTTCTAGCTAGGATGTTACCTAGAAGGTTCTTAAATCAAAGCAAAATCAATTACATGAACATTTGATCTTTAAATATATTAATAAGGGCATGACAAGCTAGCTAAATCACACAATCTTGATGTGTCCACTCATGAATTGTCAAATCGAAATCGAACTACAATGCAAGTAATGTTGTCTGAGCTCCCCCGTGAATAAGCTTCTTGTATTAGTTTTCTTGCTGCTGCTTCTGCATCTGTTATGTCCTGCACTAGAGCAACAGCATCCTGGAAGTGGATAAACTAACATGTTAACATGCTACATTCTATGATGAAAGATGTACAGGACTCTATTCCAAACTCTTCTGAAAAAAAAATAAAAAACATGCTTTTAAAGTGTGACACAAGTTTATTACTAAATTCCATCCTACTGCCTGTATTAATGAATTTCATAATCGCTAGTTGAATCTTAATTATAAGAGGCACGTTCAGAGGAAAAAACAAATTGTAGATGCACGGTAGGCAATTTCACTGGTACAACACAACCCTCTAGAATTCAAGAAAAATTATGCTAAGCCTAAAGTTTCAACTTGTATAGGTTGGTGCAGATTTAGCCCCATCAAGAGTCTAATCCTAGTGTGGTCCTCTCTATCCATTCACTCTGTAGTATGTATAAAAATACTCGACTCTCATATTTACATCATCATGGTCCAGACTAACTATATTATCCCAGAACACACATTTCTCACCACTGAACTCCAGATTGCTGCAACTGAAACAAGTCCAAAATCCAATTCCGAACATCAAAATCAGTAATAAAAATTGACAATTATCTACTTAACTTCTCTACATCGAGGACAGAGGCAAGCTGGCAAGGCTTCTGATAACCAACTTGCAGTCTAATCCTTTCCTTGAGAAGACAAATGTTGATGAAAAATCGGGGACATCATTTAAGAAATCATAAGAAAAATGGTGAATCTACAAAATCCAATATTTTATGACATCATTTTTTTTTGTTTTCTTTTTTTCATCTTAAATATCAAAAAATAGCACCAAGAGGATGCCAACCCACACGCGCACACACATTAAAGAAGCATTGAGTATAAAAATCAACTTAAATATTGTCAGCACAAGAAATTAAAACAAATACTTCTGATTTGATAAATAAAATGGCAAGACTTGAAACTTCAAATACTAAAATAAATCACTAATTTGGGGGAAAAAAATAAACTACTTTTTAAAAGAAAAAAAGCCCACAATCTTTGAAAGGACTAGCCAACACTTAACCTGATTTGATAAGACATTCCAAAGCCCATCACTTGCAATTATTATAAAATCCACAGCATCAATTTCTTCTTCCTAGTCATTGAAGGGTAATGAATATGAGCAACAAAGTATTGAACACAAATATATTGACAAACATAGAATCATGGTGAAGTTCTCAAATTCTTCTGTTAATTCAGCAAATAATGGAATGGCAAGAATAGGTATGCACATGCACCCATCCTAGGGGACGTGTGAAATTTGAAATGCCCAATCCCAAACATTCATGATCAGCAGTCTCTCCCTTATTGATTTAAGGATGTTTCAAAAATGAGATAAATGAGAAAAAATAGGTTTTTGCTTTAGCGAGCAAATTCACATTAATGAAATTATTCTAGTTTCAGAGGGGCTTGATCAACCCATAACCATTAGGCATACGGACTCTATCCAGAAATTTTAGGATTCTCTCCTTCAGTACTTGCCTGTTGCAGGCACGCATCCATATCCCATTTGCTTATGACACTGATTCATCGTTCATTCTAGAAGGGTTTGTCTGATGACTGGTGTGTAATATTTACACACTTATAATCATTAAAACAAGGGATATTTCTTGTTTCTCTCAGGCTTTTGCTTTTCATTTTAGTTGTCTTCGTTTTATTTTTGAATGGTATACATTGGATGGCAAACATTCAGGAAATTCAAGCTTTACGACTGCACAAGATGGAACAAGGACAGGCAGCGCATTAGGAAGCAAAAGGAGCTTCATTCGAGGATTGATGCTTGATGCATGAGCCATTGTGTGGCCTGTGCACCAAGCCGTGCAACCTGCCTGAAGCCAAACTGAGCGAAACCTCAATAAAACACATTCCAAACACTTGCATAGGCTGCTGATTGGACTGTGCAGCACATCAGCAGGCACCCATCAAGCCAAAAAGGATGCACGGTCCGATGCACAGCTCGTGCTTCCACCCTGAAACTGTTTTTTAATAGCTATTCCAAAGGGCAGTCAAGGGGTGTGTAAAGCATTGGAGCAGAAACTGAGAACATGCCCTCCATTGATTATTTTACATCTTTTGGAGATCGAGGAGAGCTATTGGAGATCAAAACCAACAAACTGGAGATCCATATCAAGGCATCAACCAATTTGCTTGGAGTTTGTAACCCTTGGAGTCCCCTTAGTTTGGATTTCATAAATTGGTGATAGGAAGATTTTAACTTTAGTGCGAATCTTCTATTGCTAGATTTATGATTTCCATGTATGGCATTTATCTCCTCTATTTCTTCATGAATATGTATAGCTAAATCTTTAATCTAGTGATTTGGGTTGTAACCCATTACTTCAATACGGTTAAATGATTGATTTTTTTTTATTTTGATCGTGTTTGAATTATCTTGATTTAATATATATGAGCTTCAATTTCTTGCATGTGTTGTGGCCAAATAGGCATTAGATGAAGTAGAGGAAATGGGAGCCGAGTACTTTTAAATATATATTAAATTTAGGATTTGTGACCACGGAAGTAGGCACTCCCCCTTGAGATCTTGATAGATTAGCCACAGTTTGTAATGAATTCCTTTTGAGCTTATGTGACCATGGAAGTGGGTGCAAAGCATGTTGAAGGATTTTGGGCAATCAATCTTCAAGTAATAAGCCTTGCCGTCACCAAAACCATTTCAGTTGTATAATGGTAAAGATGTAGTATAACGGACCCCAATAATCCCTAGAGTATACATCAATAGGAAGTCCTTTATTACAAATTAGCTATTTCTTCATTTTCTCTAATTTCAATTGGCTAGAAAATTGAGAGTTTAAGAATTTTGGTACTTGCTTTTCTATCCTCGAGGGAACAATAACTCACTCCTATATCACTTATGCAATCTATGCACTTGCAGTAAATTGTGCAACAATTACTCAACCCATGGACATGGCAGTCCAAGAATTTCATAAATGCCATGTCTTAAACATGACAATAACAACCAAATTCTAAATCTCAAAAATACCTGAATTTCTGGCTCAGCAACAACATATGGCTTAAGCGGTTTGTCCCCAAATGCACGAGAAACAGCAAGGACACCACCAACCCGCCATGTTCCTAGCAATTTAGTAGCACGTTAGACAAATTTATTTGGAAGTTCTTCATTAAGTATATCATCAAAACAACAAGAAAAACTGCGACCCATACTAGCAAACCTCTACCAACTCATCTTGTTAAACAAAATTTATAGAAATGCAAATGTTACAATGGATTTGCTTCCTCTCAATACTAAGAAAACGTCCAATGGACTTTCCTCCCACAACATGTAAGATGTAACCATTAATCTGAAAAAATAAACAAGAAAATAAAATACTAATTGTTTTAGAATCATAATTTTGTAGAGTTCGATCTTTGATGCAAATAACTAACACATCATATGCTTGAAATTGCATTATTACATATAAAACCCAGCATGCAGATTAGAAGAATTTCACCACTGACCTTAAAAAAGCTAACTGAAAATCAAGTAATGCTAAAAAAAATTTCTCCCCTTCCTTTTTCTATAAATTTAAGTTTACTTATTCTGCTTAAAAACCTTGACAACAAACTGAAGTGGCAAAGTAATGTATCTTGAGTGACATAACAGCCATCTTAAATTAAATACTGTAGAAGAATATTCAATTACCTGCCCATATGATAAAACCTCCAGCATCCTCAATCCTTTGGCGTTCATCAGATCTATCAGGTTTGTGATCAGTAGACAATGGTATAGCTGCAAATAAAATATAAAATCACCATCATCAATTAATCCTAAAGTGTCAATTAATTGATCTTAAAGTGACACTTATAAGCTTTAAAATAAAGTCACTTATATGCTTTTAATAAATTATAGAAGAAGAAGCAACCTGAACCAGCTCTACTGGCAACCACTCTAGAATCACCAACATTTGCAACTAGTAGCTGGTCCCCTAAGAGCATAGCAGTTGACGCAGTTCACCCAGCATCTTTTTGTTGGCCTTTTTCTTCATTGAGGTAATCTACGTCTGTTTGTCTAAATGATTCAACTGCAACAAGCAAATGTTCACCTGAAACATTGGGGGAAAAAAATGGCTTTCCACACAGAATAATGAAAGAACAACATGAATTTTGTACCAATAGCCATCTTTGTGTCTTTAATAAAATTTGGATGACTGCTCAAATTCCGGAAAATATTGTTTTTAAGATATTCAGCAGTTCTGGCACCTCCATGACCTAAAACAATACAACATATTCATTAGAGCACAGAAGTGAAAGTACAATAAGTACTAAGGCCCCTTGGCCATAATTTTAGGAAATTTTAACCAAAAAAAAGGAGACGACAAGAAGTGTCGTTGTGAAAAAGGTATCCCTTCCATTCCTCCACTTCCACAAAGAATACCCCTTTTAGAAGGCTCTATTGCTAAAAGTATCATTATATTGATACCTCATACCGTACTAGACACCCTCTTTTGGGAGTAAAGAAAAGAGTAATGTAAAGATATCGAGGATAAAACTGAAGGGAAATATAGGAAGAGAGATTTGTGAAGTATAAAAATGAAAAACAAGATACTATTTCTGAAAAAGCACTCAGTTTCTTTAATTTGGTGAATGGAGAAGTAAGAACAAACAACACAAAATGTCCATACCATCAAAAACACCAAAGAAGGCAACCATTTGACCACCAACTTCAGATATCCTTGTCTCATAGAAATCCTCCATGGAAGCCCTTCTGGCCTTAAAACTTGAATATCCATAGCTGAATTTTGCAGTTTGGCTTCCAGAGAGAAAGCTAAAAAACAATGGAAAATAAGGAAAAAAATATAACTTGCACCAATTTTCATATTTTTGATAAAATTCATGGTAAAGTTCTTTTGGCTTTTAAAGCAAAACGTCATGCAACCTGAGATATCACTAATTAGTGGCCTGTCTAACTTATAATTCTTTCTTTCCTCCTGATGTTAAAGCACACGAATCTTAAAATTTGAAAAACAAAGCAAAAGCATGTGATGACAAAATCTTGTATCTGGCATTCACTATGACTATTACTCTCATTCAAGATAACTCCAATAATAACAGTGAGCCAGGTCCAAATTCAGTAAAGTTGGAAATTATAATGTATCTATTGCATAATGAGATAGGAATATCCAAATTGAAAATCCAGATAGGCACCTAGGCCACTGGGAAATTCTCCTGAGCTGTTCTTTATTCTATTAAGAAGTTCTAGAATTAAGTAGAAACATAGCTTACTCAGGGACATATTTATGCTTGCTTTCTAATTGCATTATGTTTGCAACAAATGAATTACACAAAATTAGTTACAACGCCATAGTATTTGGAACAATTAATTTTGTCCATTTCAATTCCATGGAATTGAACATAACCAAACCAAAAATTCTACCAGAGAAGGTGACACTGCAAAAAAAGATTCACAAAATTAAAAACAACAAAACTATAATGACAAAAATGCCCATAGCTACCTTATTTTATCCTTTGCAAGTGAAATAGATTCTCTATCCCTTTGAAAAGGAATTTCACAAAATGAGAACAACTTCAATTCAACTATGTATTTGCTCTGCATATAAAACCAATTATTCAATTAAATTAAATTTCTTCAATTACATGTGATTCAATTGACTTTCTTATGCTAAATTATAATGCGCCAGACATGAAAAATCATTTCTAGCATTTAGCAATGGCATGAATTTGTTGAGTCCAACCCATAATGAACATTCATGATTAAGATACAGAATGAGAAAAAAAAAAAAAAACTGTGCCAAAATTACAAAACCACCTGGGAAGATTTTGTGAATATGGAAGTCAATTGAGTTGTCAAACCACCCTATAGTGGCTATAAAAAGAGTGCTCAAAACCAATTCATGAATATTTGTACTGTATGTGTGCCACCAAAAGTGAGGAGCCATGAGAGGTAATTTTGTCATAACTTATTCTGTAAGGATTCTAGATTTAACATCATTGAGAGGATTAGTGAGGGTTAGAGTACAATTAGATTTTATATTATTTTTCCTTAATAGTGGATTATCTTGTGGAGTACTTTACACATAACCACTTAAATTTTTTGCTCCATTGTTTTATCTTGCAGACATTTACATATTTTTCATAATAGAATTTGTATCTAGAATAAGTTCCAAATATAGAGTTAGTTCTTACTAGGTATCTTACAAAATTACTAATTCTAATAATGTGACAAGTAGTAGTCTTTGACTGTACATAAATCCGTACCTAGCCAGTTTCTTGGACTTTACTAATGAAGTTACTGAGGCATTTGGTCATACCTAGCTAGTTTCTTGGACTTTACTAATGAAGTTATGAAGCATTTTGGTCATACCGAGCTAGTCTCTTTATCTCTCTTTTTCTTTTTCTTTTTTTTTTTTTTAATTTTCTCCCATATTTCAGTTTTAAGGTGTCTAATGTTGCTGTTCACAGCACAACAACAAAATACGTAGATATGCTCTATTTTTGCTAATACTAGCAACATGCTTGAGAGAAGCTGAGTTGGAAACTGATATGAGAAGCTTAGTTGGAAACTGACTAGGTAGTAGCAGTTTTGTTTTGGGACTCTTTAAGCAACATACAAGATGCCAAGATTTTATCTTTTCAGGAGCCAATGTGATTTTGAAATTTCTAGCTTTACTACAAAGCTGTTTTCTGAAGAGTGTTTAATCATTATTCTTCTAGTTTTCTTCAATGGTCCAAATCTACAATTAGTTTTAGGGGTTCAATGTATATATAACCAGCTTTTAGTACTCAGTTACGCAATTCTTAGTTAATAAAAAGAGCAAATTATTAAAAACTCTCAGAGTTTTGTCAAAATACAATACTTTGTCCCTATGTTTTTAAAAATAAACTACAAAATCCCTTTATTTTGTTAGCATTAAATATGACATCCTGCTCTTACATATTCTATCAAATGTATGAAAATGTCCATCATATCCTTCTTTTAAACTGTCCCATTCATCTTTTATGCATTTCATCTGCCCCACCATTAAAAATAAATAAGAAAAAGAGAAAAGTATAAAATTCTACCCTGTAATTTTCCTCGTTGGCAAATATAGTCTCGTGATTTGTTTATTAGCAAAAGTCTAACTTTTGGTATAATGTTGTTTGTAAAATGATATCAGATCCATAACTCTATTAAATTCATTGTACTTGATATCAGATTCAGTACAATATTTCAACTGATTGTGCATCTAAAATTTGGATACATAATTTTTTCACTCTAAATACAAAATTTATTCTTTTTTTTTTACTTTATGTATATTTTTGAACAAATTCTACAGTAATAGAAACCAAATTTTTTCAAATATATATAGAAAGTTAAAAAAAATAAATTTTGTATTTATAATGAAGAAATTATGTATTAGTTGAAATAATGTACAGAATTTGATACCAGATCAGATAGATATAACAAAATTACGGATCTGATACCACAATATAAGGTTTTACCAATAAACCAACCACGAGACCACATTTGCTAAAGACAAAAGCTATAATATTGAATTTTTTACTTCCCCCTAAGAAAAATGTAATGGCTAAGATCCCCCATGAACAAGGCAGGTTGAGGTGGGGACCAAGAACAACCTCAAAATAATTTCATAATAGTCGCAAATACTTAAATTTTCAATTGAATCTCAAAATTCAACATAAAATCATAATTTTAATTCATAAAAAAATTAAACAATTAAAATTTCATAATTTTAATTCATAAAAAAAATTAAACAATTAAATTATCTCCCAACATTGAGATAAAAAACCACAATCCTAAACCCACTGCCAGTTCTGCTAATGAACTAAAAAATTTCAGCAGCATCATGCCACCACCTTAGTAGATGCAAAGACCCTCTCTATTGTCCAACCAAAATCAGCCAACTCAAGACCAGCAGCATTGAGGAGGAAGGGTTTGAGCCGCATCCCCTGACAATCTTCGCTTCCACTCATTTGAGCAGTATTGTGTGCTCATAGCAGCACAACTCTTGAAATTCAGGCAAAGCAGCAACACCCAGCATTACCACTACCACCTCCAAAGCAACCTCCGTACCCACCCACCAACGCAGCCCTATCTCTCACCTACAAATATACAACAGCCACCAACCCATCCAGATGTTTTCCAGGTCTGCTATGGCGATGAGTGTCGACGAAGCAAGGTTTCTGTGGCATTGTCCAAACAGAGAGAAAGAAAGATTGTTAGACAAAGAAAACGAAGTAAGGAACAAATCGAAGGTGCTAGGCGTCATAGGTGAATCTTTTTCTTTAGAGGTGAGAGCAAAATTGGAGGTGCTGGTTTTTTGTTTAAAAAATGAAAACAATTTCATTTTCAATTAGGTTGGATTTGAAGATAATGCTAGAATATGTTCTTTAGAAAATGAAAAAAAATTTGTTTTTTGTTCTTTATTTTATGAAAACTTTTCTTTTTTTTTTTTTCATGGGATGAACAATTTTTGGGCAATCTCAATGTTGGATTTTGTTTTGATGTTGTGGAAATAATTAGATCAGGGTGGATATTTTTATGGGTAGATTTCAAAAATTAATCATTTTTATAGACGTAGATACAGTATTAAATGAAATTATTTTGACTTTTCATTTTTTACTAACAGAACAGGGGTTGAAATTGGACGAAATGATTATTTTGTCATACTGCAACAAAACAAAGGGATTTTAGTGAATTTTAAAAAACTTAGGGACAAAGTAGTGTATTTCAACAAAATCCCGGGATTTTTTTATTATTTTACTCTAATAAAAACTCCTGGAATTGTTGTCTGTTGGATTTTATCATACAATTCAATCCTAGGTGTGATGCCTACTGAACCTCAGATGTGTTTAGGATTTAGGAAGCTGCTTAAGTTAGCTGTGAAGCATAAACCTTGATTTTCATTCGCAGGCATTATTTACTGTGCCTGAACTACACTGCACAAAGTCCATACAATATGGTCTTTCTGCTCTTCACTGTCTAGATATTGTTGGTGAGAAATTCTACTTGTTTACCTAAGTTTCTACTCCCATCTTTAAAAATAAACCAAAGCCAAGACTGAACAATCAGTCTGCACAATGTAAAACATCAAATCTCCATCATCTTAACCCTTCAAACACATATATCTAACCATGAATGTTCTTCATGCATGCCTAAAACTTCTATAACCTACTCCATTGGTTTAAGCTCCTTTCGTCACAAAATCCCAATTAAATCAAGCCTATCGGAATTTTAAAACCTAATCATACTTTCTACCCTTGGCAAGAAACCTAAAATTTCTCAATCAAAGCCACCATTAACACACAAGCATATTCATCCAAAATGACCTAACACAATGGTTTATAGTTCATTCTTGTTTTTCTACGCATCTAAGTGTCACAACAATTGAATGTCCCTAAATCAATCTATTACCCAAACAGCAATAGTACACAGATTCTAGAACTTCCAAAATCTAAATTGTCCAGTCTCGAATTCCTGTTTGATTGATATGATTATTTAAAGTGATCTGAATCAAAATCTAATAAGAAATAAACCAATGCAATAAGTTGTCAAATGAAAATCCTCAACTTTTCAGGTTATAACCAATAAATCAAGATATAACTATGGTTTGGGTCTTTAGCAGGTCTATTGATAGAGATCAATAGTTTTTACCCAGATGCGTTGATATTTCCTTTTTTTTCATTCTAGTTATCAACGCGCGAGGGGAGTGAAGAAGATTAGGGATACAATTAAAATTAAATATCTGTGACTACCACTCCATCTCTTTTTATTTAATTCATTTAATTATTTTATTTAATTAGAATAAGTTAGAAAAGAAAAAAGAATAAAAGCAGATTCAATCTCAGCAAAACTCGGAACTTGGGACCCTGGTGTCAATTAAAAAAATTAAAAATTAAGAGAAGTAAATTAAGAGTAGGGAGGTGGAAATATGGTTAGTGCAAGAGTATTATACAAGAGACAAGAGAAATACTGTACTTTGATTATAATCTAAACTACTAATATAAATTAGAAATAGAGTTTAAAATCTTTGTATTACTTATTATTACTATATTATATATTAATATTAATTATTAATAATTATTAATTTGGCTATAATAAGTTATGGATATTAACAAGTTTAGCTGACAGCTTGCATAGAATACCAATGGTATTGGCACCCTAACTTAGATAGAAAAAGAACAAGTTGTGAAATTTCAGAATGCTTCATGCAACAGGATGTTTTGCTTCACTTAATCTAATTCATTATAACAACAAAAAGAGGTTGACCAACCATCTTTGAGACTGTTTACCACATGGACAGAAGATAACCTCAATATCTTTCTAGACTACTTTGTGGACCAGCTAGAAAGGGCTAAGCTAACACTGAACCTTTACAGCAAAACTAATTGTGATTCTAATCCAAATTCAAATTTCAATTTGACTGCCTAGATGCCTAAATCTTCTTCAATTAGCTATCCATAATTTATACTTAAATTCTACCATTCGCGATTTTTAAAATAATCATTAAAGGCTTGTAGGCTGGCAAGATCAGCAATAACCAATTATTTTATAAACTACCTAATAAGCCTTTAGTTCAGCAACTTTGGAGAACTGTGCTGTAAATATAATCAGAGCCTAATTAACCAAAAAGAAATTAACCTAATTGAGAAAAAGAAGAAGCGAATTTGTGGGTCAATCATTCTGAGGAATAGACACAAAAAATGACAATTATAGAACGAAGAACAAAAAACGACCCCAATAACGAACTTTTGGAAATAGGAGAACTAATTAATTGCAGTGCCACTCCGCTTTTCCCAATCCTATAAAGCAGTAATTTTTCTGCACCAACTATCAAGCAGAAACCTACATTACCTTCCATAAATTTTGCGCAAAGCAAGCAATTAAATTAACATTTTTGAAACAACCAAAATTAGCACATAATCACGAAACAAAGTGAAATTGAAGAAGGAGAATAGGAAAACCTGATGCCGCCACCGCTGAAGAGGGCATCGGGATTCCTGTTCGATATCATGATTTCAGATAATAGTGAGGGTTGGGTATCGGTATCGGCAACCCCCAGGGGGGAGCGGAGTAGAACTATTGAGTCCGTCAGGTTGTACGATAGATCCAACTACTACTACTTCTTCTGCTTCTTCTTCTTCCGTCGTCGTTTTTAATCGGATCTCTATCGGTTAGATTTTCTTCGTTGCCGTTACTTAGCTTTGTGGGTCGGGGGTGGACTTAATTTGCCTGAGATGTTGGATAAATTTCACTCATTTTTCCTCATCTTTTAAAAATCTTTAAATTAAATTAAAAAAAAAAAACTAACTTAAAAATTTCTCAGCCCAAAACATTTACTAAAAAAATGACATAAACATGCACCGAATTACTGTAAATTTAAAAAATTAGATTAGCCAAGCATCAATTCTTAAGTTCATTAATTAAGTATTAAGTATAGTATAGTATGTCTACATTATTTTTCAAGTAAGAGTTTTGTGCTAAGAGTTTTTTAAATTATTTTTATAATTTATAAATATTTAAGTGCATTAATTATAAAATAAGGTACAATGAGTGAAATTTACCCTAATTTTTCTGCTGTTATTGTTGAATACAATTCAAATTAGGTTCACTCAAAACTAGTACATCTTTTTAGTTGTTAATTTTTTAAAAAAATATTATAAAAATTACATAGTTTTACTTGAATTTTAAATATTAAAATATTTTCTAATTTTTTAAGTGCTTACATTTTTTTATTTTTAATCATATTATTTAATAATATCATATAATTAAACCAAATTAATCAAAAACTACAAATTAAAAATTAATCAATAGATTAATTAGATATCTAATATAATTTGAAAAATACTAACTTATTAATGAATGTTAATCTCATGTAACAAATGTTAGAAATTCATATGGTACTAGTAAATTATTTTTTTATATTCAGTGTTTTAAAAATCAAATCAATTCAATTAGTCGAATCTATTAAATCGAGGATTGATTCACTAATAGATTCAGTTGATTTTGAACTGATTTTTAAATTTATCTTTAATTGCTATAAATATATTTATTTTTAAAATTTTTACAAATATTTAATAATATTTTTAATTTTAATTTATTATTAAATGAAATTAAATTAAATTAATCAAAAAATGGACTAATCCAAAAATCCATGATCTGAATAACTCTCTGACTAAAATAATTTAAAAAACACTGCCAATAACGGTAAGAAATATATCACGTACATTGATCCCCATATCCAAATTCTTGCATTCTAAATCATACTGTGGAAATTCATAAAAGTTAGAATTCTCAATGGTATACATACAATCATAGATGAATTTCTCTTTTATTATTTTTATTTTTAAAAAACATAAGTTTCTCATTTATATATAAAATTTAATATATTATTATACAAATATAAAATTTAATATAACCAAGAAATACATTAATATTTCCTCAAAAAAATATATTAATATTGCCATAACTATTTTTTCTAAAAAGACTCTTAATTTTGTTAATAGAGCTTTAATAGTTATATTTCGATCACTTAGTGATTATTTTAATTATATATTTACTCGCATATCTTTTAAATAATATTATTTGAACGAAAAACAACAACAAATTATTTATAAAACTTCTAAATAAAAAGAATCAAAGTATTTCATTGATTGATCTGCTCAATTTATACTCTTATTCCATTGAGTGATATGCTCAATTTATACTTTTATAGAGATAGAACTATATAATCTAATAGAACAAGAACTTACAAAAACAAAATAAACTAAACAAGATTTACAGATATGAAAAACATTAAAATAAAAGAATAAGATCGCACAAAATAAATTATAAATGATTTAAATTACCGATAGATAAAAAAAAAACTCATATGTTTTTCTTTCAACAATAACTGATGAAAATGTCAAAAAGTAAAAAAGAAAAATTGATAAAAAATTTAAAAAAAGACAATAACCTACTAAAACGCTAATAAATCTAATAGTATAAAAGTATCACCAATAAAATTTTACTACTATCAGTTTAAGAACCTCAAAGTCGATGAACGACTCTATTAAGAAAGAGAGTTTTATCATTATTTTCGTCGTCTCATTTTTTACAATATAGCTTATAAATTGGGTTTTACACATTGGACTTTCATTTTCCTTTTTGAAAATTTGATATGAATTTATAACTAGTCGCAATTCTACATATTGTACAATATGATTATAATAATAAATTTTTAAATAAATTTAATATTTATTTTTATTAAATAATTAGTTAATTAGTTAAATAATTATCATTATTTAATAAAAAATTTATTATCAAAGTAAATAAAATAATAAAAATTATTATTAAATTAATATAACTTTTCGATACAAAAATAAGAATTTGTAGTTTCACTTTTTCTTTTATTGGCAATTTTTCTTTCTTTTTTTAATTTTTCTTATTATGTAGGAAACTAAATATATCATTAATGTGAAAAATTGTTTATATTGTTAAACTTTCTTAATTATTTTTATGTGAAAAATTTTATATTATTAAACTTTTATATTTTCTTTTAATTAATTTAAAAATTAAGAATTTAGTTGTTATTTTACTTGTCAAATAACAAATGAAAACATGTTATATTATTACTTATGAAAAATATTATATTGCTAATATAATTACTTGATAAATGATAAATATTCGTTTAAAACTAAAGTAGAAATCAAGCTTAATTATACCAATTGATGGATACATTTGTGCACTTCTACTGCAACTACTTGTGATAATCCACAAGTTCATTCGGAATTTTGGGATGAAATAACAGTTTTCTCATTTGGTTATTACATTATTTATCTTTTATAAAGATAGTAATAAAATTTTAAGAGTTGCTATGCCTGAAATTAAATCTATAGACACCTAAATTACGACGAACATTTTCCTTCAAAACAAAACAAAAAAGATGCAACTGACGTTGTTTTCTAAAACTAAATGGATAAATAACCCTTTTCATTTGCAAATATAAAATTTACATAAATTTATATCATCCATCAATACATAGCATTTCTTCTTAATTTGGTATTTTAAAATTTCAGGACAATTTCTTTTGAATTACATTTTAGATTCTTGTAATTGTGACAGAATCTCATGCACTCCCACATGCCTCGCTTGCTACATATATCAGTATTAGCCTTTTAGAAGTAAAATTATCTGACAGCTTGGAAGCCATATGATCCAACATTGAACTTCCAATTCAATTACAAAGTTAAGAATGGCTGTAAAAGGTATATTTAACTTCATTTGCAAATTTATATAAGGAAAAAAAAACTTACATCAGCAAAAGTATGGAAGCAGGGGAAAACTTGAGCCATGGCATAATAAGGGTCCGCCCAATTCAAGAAAGACAACGTATTAATCGCATCAAACATTACCATTTTGTAACTAATGATCACATAGAGGAAAAAGAAAAGTAGAAAACCAGAGGCTACTTTTTCGACAAAGAGAGCAGCAAGAATGGACGTCTGCAGTCACCATGTGCAACAACTACTAGTAGGAACATCCTGTGGAGGCTTCTGCTTGAAGATGTTCTTTTTCATCCCACTTGAGCCTTCAGCCAACAGACTTGGTGTTTCTAAAATCTGCAGGTGCATATCAATGTTAGATCATCCCGACCAATATCAATTTTAACTACATATATTAAAGACAAATAAGAAAATTCAAAAAGCATAGTTAATAGGCTCCCTTTTGCAGCCATGAATTTCTCATATCCATTCCTACAGTAGACATGATGGGATGATGTGGCATTCAAACTGAAGCAGAATGCATATTAAACACCATGAAATTGATCCTAACATATAAACCACATTATCTAATTAAATTCATTTTTTCAACACATGGTATGATGTGAAAGGATATTCTTCCCCCAACTAAGATGGAAATCTTACAATATCATCCAGAACTCAGCAAATAGGTAACCCACTACCTCAATAACAGATTGAACATCTTTGTTACATCCAAAGTACGAAGAAACCAAGTTACTTGTTAATCTCAGGGGGTTTCATAGGGCATGCCAACCATATATGTCCCAGAAATGAATGAGCAAGAGAAGAAAAGGCAGGCCATTGACATTTAAATTCAGAGAGGATATGCAAACTCAAAAACAACCTGCACAGCAAAGAAAAAATAGAGGGGAAGTGCTAGAATCTCATTTACCTTTAAAACAAGCTCCTCAAAGCATTGCTCCACATTGACTCGAGTTTTTGCACTACATTCAAGAAAAAGGCATCCATATTCCCTGGCAAAGTCAATCCCCTCTTTTTTGGTGACAACCCTTTCACTTTCCTGTAAAAGATATGATTAGATCTGGATAAATCCATTGCTATACCAAAAAAAAAAAAAAAAAAAAATTATGTACTCTATCTAATAAGATCATGAGAGAAAAACATATAAGAAAAAGTCCAGCAGTATATAGAGGTATATTGCAATGCTGAAAAGGTATTAATTTGTCCGTATCTAGCCATAAAGATGGCATCAAAATTACTAAATTCCTATCACATGCTACAAAAGACAAAATTAATCTACATAAACATTTTACTTTTGTCATAAATGTACCTTATCAACTTTGTTTCCGACAAGCATCTTGATGCAATCCTGGTTTGTGGAATATAGATCAATTTCTTTAGCCCATATATCAGATAGATTCGTGAATGTTTCTCGTCTTGTTACATCATATACTGTACGATTTCCCAAAAGAACAATCTTGAAGTTAGAGAAAAATAAATATAATAAAAGCAACCAGCTGGACACTTCCAAAAATTTGTGACGTAGTTCTTTCAAACTAAGGTAACGAATCCACAAATAAATACCACTCTCCTTATTAACTCAAAGTCAATATTCATAAAACTGAAGTGAATTCATACAAAGATGCCAATTGATTGGGAAGAAGAAACATGCCAACCGTCTAAAAAACAAACTTATGCAATTACTGTTTCCTCCAGTGGCAAATGTGGAGAATCTATAAAATGAGATCTATAGAACTTGCAACATTATTCAAGATAGAGTAAAGGATGCTCTGATTTATTTAATAGAAACAAAAGCATAAATATGTTATAGTTGCCCAAGGGCTAGGAAAAAACACAAGAAAGAGAAAAATTAGAAGAAAATAAGTACCCATAATTATCCCTTGAGCTCCTCTATAATAAGAACTAGTAAGCGTTCTAAATCTTTCCTGTCCAGCTGCAAAATGAAATAATTCATAAAATTAACCATTATGAATGAACAAATAAACTATAATTTCATAAGAAACAAACAAATAACAGTCCAAATATTTCAGGAATAAAAATCATTAACAGTGTATTACCTGTGTCCCAAATGGCAAGTTTCAACTTTTTCCCTCCTATGGTAACATGTTTTACCTTAAAGTCCACACCTACAAAATTTAATAAGAATTTAAAATCAATTGAGGCCCTTTAATGAAAATATAATCCCCACAATAATGTGTTGATAACCCCCAAAAGCAGAATGATTTGGTTGACCCAAAGACCATTTCCATTTCGCAAATACGACGATATCACAAGAAGATGGACAACAACTTCACACATACTCGAAGATGCATATAAAGCATAGACAAATTATTTAACTACATTCATCACAGCGCAAACAAAGGGATACACATGATGGAATTACAAAATCAACAATTATTGGCACATAAGCCCGAGTACATCAAATTCCTTATCCAATACACATGTGATTTTGGAATAAAAACAAACACCCTTTTCTTGTTTAATTAAATAGAACGAATAATTTCCAGAGAATCTGTTGAAGCAATAAAACATATATTTCATGTGCAAGAAAAATTAAATTCCAGTTCACATAGAATAATCAAATTCAAACAACCCGAATAAAAATTTTAAGAAATAAATGAAAATATGGGAGCTCACCTATTGTAGGAGAAAGATCATCAAAAGTGCTGGAAGTGAAACTCAAAAGCAGACTACTCTTGCCCACACCAGAATCCCCAATTAACAACAACTTGAACAAGTAGTCAAACTCGGGTTGGCTAGCAGACGATTCCATTCAAAACCCAACACAGAAAATCCTACAAATCATCAATGCACAGCCTCAAATACACGATCACCTTTTTAAAAATCTTTACTTTCTTTGCATATACGAAAATATATATACATATAGAAACAAGAAAAAAGAAAAATAAAAAGGGAATACCTAGGAAGTCGAAGGATTAGATCTGAAGTTGATTTTTTCGTATTGTATTAAAGAAGATAAAGAGAAGGGAAAGAAAGATTGGTTCCAGACAGACAAAGAAAACTCTGAAGCCTTCTTCTTTCTTTCTCGCAAGATGTAATACCTGTTTTCACTTTTGTACACTGGTTACTTCATGCTTATGCCAGCATCCTGTGGGTTTGGTATTATGGTACTGGGCTTTTTGTCGTGTCACGATGCTGATGAGATTATTAGCCGTTGGATCATTCTACTTGTATTGCTTGCGCGTTACTTGCACAAATGCCTGGCTATTGGCAGGCATGTTAATGAGCCTTGGCATCTGAATGCAGGCTCCAGTTATCTGTACATATTTAGAGTTTAAGACTACAAAAATCTTTAAAAAACAGTGCGAATAACTGAAACCACATATATAAGCAAAATATAATGTAGATAGTCAAAGTATATTAGAAGGCTCTCAAATTTTGATTAAATCTATCATTAATTCTTTGAATTTTTATCAGTCAATATTGAATTTTCCATTTTTTTTATTATTATCACATATTTTTTAATAGCACCGTAAATGATGAAATAATAAAATTGTTAAAAGTACGTGAAAAGCCAAATATGCTAATTTGATTGGATTGCTCTTAACATATATGTTTGATTTTTAATTAAGTAAATCAAAAATCATTTCAAATCATTAATTCTTCTTATAAATCCCCAATTCTTATTCTCTTTGAAATCGTTTTCACAATCTTCTAAAAATATTTGTTAGTGATCTTATTGGTGAACCTGTTAGTTGTCGTGATGGACCTTAAATGCTAAAAAGAGATATCGCGTATAGTATGGAACCTTTTGGTAGACCTCACGCTATGGAGAATTTTTTAAAAATTTTAAAGGTAGCGCTTCTTGATCAAATCAAAATCAAGGTAGTATTATATTCTAGGGCTTATGTGATAGACCATACAAGATCTTTTTTTTTTTTTTTTTACTGATTGCCTTAGTACAATATTTAGTTGGTTTGTTTGTTCTAGTACATGAATGTGGCCCACTGTTTGTAGGGATATCAATATTGCAGTTATCATTAAAATAATAAAATGGGTAAATAGTTTATATATATATATATATATATTCACTATTATTCTTTAGGAATTATGGTAGCCATTACACAAATACAGATGATGATTGTAGGGATGTTGCACTTAGAAGTTATAGTAACAGAGTATGTTTTGGGCCCATCAGCTAAAATACTAGTTTTCTACTTTGGGATGGTATTTAAAAATGTAGACAAAGTTAGAGATGTTTTAGCTACTTATTCAATCTTGAAGGGTTGGGGTGAGGTATAGAAAAGTGGAACTTGGTAAGATTAGAATTCAGTGTTTAAAAGGTTGTCTTTGGTTTTTTTACGAGTAAAGAAAACAATGATGATACCTTAGTTATGAAGACATATAATCCACATCATAAGTGTTATAGGGTTCATAAGATAAGGTTTGCAACAAGTTATTTTATTACAAAATATTTCAAAATCAAAATTGTGACTCATCCTAATATGAAACACAGAGTTTTGAAGGATATATGCAAAAAAGAATTGAGATTACATGCTAATCTCTGTGTATGTAGTAGGAATGCCAAATTGATGGTGATGAAAGAAATTATTAGCGACCACAAGAAAAAGTACTCTTTTTTGAACAATTATGTTGAGAAGATCAAGAATAATAATCCTGGAATTACTTGTATATTTAAATGGTCTAGGGATAATCCTTTTGATCCACTTGATCTCTTAAAGTTTAGGAGGTTTTTATGTCTATTTTGATGTGAATAAGAAAGGATTTCTAGCTGGGTGTAGGCCTATTATAGGCTTAGATGGATTTTTTTTAAAGAGGCTTTGTAAAGGACAATTGTTATATGCAATTAAGAGGGATAGGAATAAGCAAATATTCTCATTAGCATGGGTGGTGGTAGAGATTGAGAAAAAAGTGAATTATGGGTTGGTTCTTGAGGTACTTAAAGTATGATTTGCCTTTTAAAGATGGTGTAGGGTGCACAATTATGTCAGATATACAAAAGGTATGCATATGCATACCTAATTTTATGGTTTATAAGGTCTTGCATTATAACTTTTAATAGCATGTTCTATGGTTATAGGGACTTAACAATGCAATTAAAGATCATTTACCAAATGTTAAGCATATGAGATTTGAAAAACATATATATGCAACTTGAGCTAAAAAGTGAAAAAGGAAAGAAAGGAAAATTGCCTTTTGGATTTGTGCAAAATCCACATTTGAAGTTGAATAAAAGCAGAATGTAGATGAACTAAAAAAAAAAAATGAAGAAAGGATTGTCAAAGATGTGATGGAATACAACCTAGTCACTTGTTGCAAGGTGTTTTTTAAAATTGCTATCAAGTATGACATAGTGTATAATAACCTTGCAGAGACTTTTAATGGTTAGATTGTGGATGCAATGTGCAAAAGGATAATCATAATGCCTAAAGAGATAAGGGTAAAGGTTATGAAGAGGATAACAACTAAGAGACAATTTCAGATATGTGATGTATCCTTAAGGACAATGGAAAAATAGAGAAAAATAAGTTGAATTCATCTAATTAGTACATGATATTCAATGGAGATGAAAGGTGAGGTAGCCTACATTTTTAATTAAGACCTCAAACATAAAGTATAGCTAAAGGTAAGGAAATGTTCAAACAGGGAATGAGATTTAATAGGGAACCCATGTCCCCATGTTATTTGTGTTATACATAATGCACATGAGAATATAAAAGACCATATTGAACATTGGTACAAGAAGTCAACTTATTCTAAAGCATATGTAGTGTGCATGCAACCTATTAAAGGAAGAAAAATGTAGCTAAAAATATAACTTGAAGCTATTATTCCTCCTAAAATTAAAAAAAAAAGACATGAAAAATCAAAGAAATTAAGGAGGAAGGGCAAAGATGAGCTAAAGAATGTTGGCAAGGCTTTAAGAAAAAGAAGAATAATAAACTGCAAGATTTATAAAGAAACAGGACACAATGACAGAAGATGTCCACAAAGAACTAATGTAAGACCCATTTCCATATATTAAGCATGACATTCATGTCCAAGTGTTCATATGTATAAAGGTTAACTCATCATTCATACACAATCCAACATATATTTAATGAACATATATGTTAACTTATTTAATATTGGTATCCATAAATTGATGTTTATATAGGTATATGTATATGCCACAATGAGAAAAAAAGTTGAAATTTAGTCGATAACTTGTGATTCATGTGTCTATATGCAAAACTTTATGCTCCAAAATACTGAAACCTTATGCTTCAGCATCTGAAAAACATAATTGTGATTTGGTGAGTTGCGACTCAATGAATAAAAATAATCATATTTTTATGGCACAACTAACAATCAAATATTATTAGGATATATTATAAGTATAATAACCGACTATGCAAGTGTAAATGTAATAGACTGATTTTGTCGTAACATTGCAAAACAAGCACCGCTCCTAGGAATTCAAGTGATTCAAATGACATTTGATTTTATAGGTCATCATATAACATATGATTAATTTGATTAATAACATTTGCCATAATAGGAATATTGATCCCTTTTTTTCAGTGATTTGCAAGTGTTTGGCAAAGCGGTTACAACAACATTTTAGTTTCATATGCAAGTATTCATTCATAATGGTATACCAAGTAATCATTAAGATCATACAATTCTCACTTGACTTTATATTTTCATGTAAAATATCACAATTCAATCATATATACATAATAGAATACAACTATATTATAAAATTATCACACATAGACATTAGAATCCAATTATGGCTTGTACTCATTTTTTATACAACCAACCTTTATGGTAGGTTTAAACCTCTCTCTTAGGCTTCCTCAATGTGTTGAGATCCTAACATTTAATACATATATCATTATAAAATGTCAAAATGAGTTTGCATGATTGTATGCAACTATGGTCATGTTTCTTGCAAGTGAACCTAGTATTTAAGTTTATTATTCTTGTATGACAACCTAACATTGTTGTACTTTACAACAACAACTCAAAATATATATATAAATCTAAATGAGTTGATTTTTTTTCATATATAAGCTAGACACATAATGATATAACATAGTCAAAATTCAGGTCAATATAAGTCATATAAAAAGTATGGTAAATTTTTAAATTATGCCTTATTTAAATGTGATCATGATCTGATCATGTCTTATATTCTTAGCCATATCTCAAATTGTACAAATATAATTGCAAAACTAATTTACCAACAAATACATAACATATACAGGAACATTTCTCATGTTTAACACATTGTCTAATTCAGTCTATAACATCACCAACATAAAATGGTCAATCTCAAGGTGAGTAGGTTTCAACATATTGAGAATCAGTCATAATAAAGGAGTAATATCTCCTCACTCACAATATATTAAGTAATACTGTTTCACATGTATTTAAATGGAGCATAAAAGCTACAATTTTCATGGTTTACATTTTACCTAATTCCTCTTCTAGGGTTATGAAATAGTAGGTGCAAAAATCTACTCTAACAACAAAACTAACACAATAAGCTCCTATTTCTCTTAAGCTTCAACTCTCGTACATGAGCTCTATCTTAAATTTCTCCATAAGTCTTACTAATTATGCATGTTTAACATGTCATGAGGGAAGAATTTCATGTGGAAAAACGATAAAATCACTAACCTATTTTACCAAAACTAGAAAAGTTTAGGGTTTCTTCCAAGGTTGCTTACTTTTTCTCTCTTTTTCTTTTTCTCCTTCCTTTCTTTCTTCCTTAGCTCTTTCTTTCTTTTGTTGCCACTCACATTTTTGCCTCTCTAATATGTTTCTAAAGGAGGAGATTCAATTTGTATACCTATTTTAATAAGACAAAATCATGGTGGCTTACCACCATTGGTTGGAAGTTCAATTTTCTTCTTTTAGTCCCTCTTCTTCACTCTTTCATCACCTTCATCCATCTACTAATCCCATATACTCTTTATACTTTTAAATAAGCTCTAAAACACCATTATTTATGATACTACAAGATGCACACAACATATATTAATTTGTCATGCAACTATGTAAACATCACATATATGTTTAAGTGCCCTAAATGCAATGACACAAGTGTTATCATCATTCTTATCAAATTCACATATCTAAATGATCATTTATCTAATACATATATTCATATGGAATTGAAATTATTTATGCAATGAATATGTTCATGTAAAGGTACTAATGAATGAAGATATAGATATAACAACTAGTATAGTATAAGTATGTTTGTATATAGTATATTCTCTATATTATGTAACTCTTAAATTAAGATTGGCATCATTTTATTATTTCAACCATCAAAGCTATCAAAAAGACAAAGAACAGAAGTAGCTCCATCACTCGCTAATTATAGCAATAACTAAGTCAGCAACCAAAGACTCAACCATCATTAAGATAAAAAGTACAACCATCTCTAGGTCAGAGACAACAATTTAGACAAAGAGCACAAATAGGAACTATAATATTTATTAGTAAAATTCTAAGATTTCCTAGTATGTAAAGTGCATTTCAGTATACATGGGCATATCTTAGGAAGAAATCAAGTGATCCTACACCTATGAGTAATTTATGCTACTTGATATTAGGTTGGCAATAGTAAAAAATGTGAGTGCTAATAAATGATTTTATTGCACTTCTTAGGTTGTCACTAGACATGAACCAAAAGTACTATAATGGCAAGGAAAAATAGATTATTACCAGTAGGCAAATTTAAGAAGTAAGGCAACTCAAAAGTCAAGAAAGGAATAAGGGTGTAAATATATATGGAAGACAAACTCAGTGATAAGACTAGTGAAGAAAGCATTTTGTTTAATTTTGGACAACATAGTAGTGAACCATGAACTTAGATGGTGGTTGTTGTGGCCTAAATGCATATTGGCTATTTTTGTAAGCAGCTTATATTGCAATGATAGGTAGAATTAGGTTTCCTAAGTGCACATTAGATGACGATTTTGTCCTTTCGTCAAGCATGAACTCAATTGAATTCCAAGATTGATGTTTTTATATTGTAAACAAGTATCTTAGCAAATAATTTAAATAGGATGAAACTTTTTTAATAGTTATTATTTAGATAATGCATTGAATTTAATTCCAAGAAAACCTTTCATTTTTAAAAATGAAAGCAAAATAAGTTATGAAGAAAATGAAGATTGATATTTTGACATTGTCATTACTATCATAGTTGTACTAAACTAGATCTTACATTCTTCACTAATAAAAACTTGCAATATTACATTAGCTAAATGATGATAATACAAGGACAATTAAACTAAATATGCCCCCCTCATTATCATTTTCCTAGCTTCTTTTCACAAAATACACTAAAATTGAAGTATAGCATAATAATAATTTCTAGCACAATAATAATTTTTGGCACAATGAAGTTCCTTTCTTGCCTCAATTTCCCAAAATTTTTATGAGCTTTTCTTTACTTAACCTTCAAAACTGCAATTGCTTTCTTCATCATTGTAACCTCTTCATTCCTTACTATTGTTGCTTCACTATTATTCTCTTATCGATACTTTTCATTTCTAATTCTCAATGTTAACCTCCTTATGAGTTGTACTCTCTTAATGTACCTTTCACCATGCCAAACAAACAACTCACGTAATATACCCCTTCGTCAAACACAATACAAGCAAAATTAACAATGAAAATCCAAAATGAAAAGACATCATTCAAACTCATGATTAAAATCATACCTCATCTTTGAGGACATTTAAAGAACATTCTATCCAGATTTGTTTATGTCCATGAGATGTAGACTCGAGTTAAACTACCACAGAAACAATAAAAGACACCTTGATCATCGACTCTACGTGATAGTAATGCTCCTCAACTAGTAGCATCTGATACTTCTAAATTTGGCATATATTTTTCAGTTCTTCGTCACCTTTTTATTTCTTTATCTTTTTTATTTTTTCAAGATACATCCTAAGATTTAACTTCTGTTTATAATTGTTCCTTTCTTTCTTCCATATCACCCATATACAATCATTAGCTGCTAAAGTCATGTTCAAACTTTGGCTCTTCATGCACTTTTAACAAGTTTATTATTTCACTCTCTATTATGCTGTTAAAAAAGGTGTGGCAATAATAAACAATAAAAGTTCGAGGACTGATAAAAATTGAGAAGCTCAATAGCATATTTAGTCAAAGTTCGAGAGCTTTCTAATGCATTTTGTCAAATGTATATGTATTATACACTACCATTAATGTTTATACTTTGTACGATTTTATTTAATATTTTAAATCTTATATTTATATTTTAATTTTAAAATAGTTATTTATTATTTAATAATAGAAAAAAGAAAATAATATAAAATATTGATTGATGAAATTTATTAAAATTATACATATATTATAAGTTGATAAATTTAATATGTTAAAATAATTTATTTGTTATACTTTATACAAATATAATTAATATTTAATTACTGTGATTCCTTAATCATATATTGTCTTTAATAAAAAATTCTAAATATATATTTTATTTTAAAATTTTTAAGAATTTAGATTAAAAATTATAGAAATTATTAATTTATGTTATATATGAGCACATAGTTTTTAAAAATTTTTAAAATTGAACTGTTATATATTTTTTAGAATGACATGACTGTAATTTATATAGTAACAAAAATATATGTGTAACATTCTCATCAAGGATAACCATAGTGTCATTGAAACTGTAATTCGTAAAATTGATATTTTACAATCATGATATCCTCACTTTATTTCTCTAATTATCTTTCTTTGAATTTAAATTTTAGATAAGAGAGTATTAGTCATATTTTTCTTTTGCAATACGTCTCCTTTAAAAATAATAATTATTTATGATTTATAGTAAATATAAAAGAAAAAATATCATAGTGAATAAGAATCTTATCCAGTTCGATATGAAGTGTATGAAGAATTATTATGAAACATAAATTCTAAAATAGATAGAACAAGTGAATATGGTTCTCTTTGAAAATTTTAAGTTTTATATAGAATAAATGTTGAAAAAAATATTATAATATCATTGAATTTTACAATGAATAAAAGAATTAAAATATTTTATTTTCACATTGAGTATAAATGTATTATAGTTGTTATATTTTATTTAAATGAAAAAAGAAATTTATATATTTTATTTTCATATTGAATATTAAAATATTATAATTACATAGTAGTTACATTTTATTTTTACATTGAGTATCAAAATATTATTTTCATATAGTGGTTATTTTAAATGAAAAAAAAAATACAAATAACGTTATCCTAGTATTTAGTAACAAAAATATGTTATCTTAAATTGGCCAATAATTTTAATTATTTCCATTTGATTTTTAATAATAATTTATTACAGTAATAGTATTGATCTCTTTTCATTTCTAATAATATTAACAAAATTCTCATCATGTAAAAGTAAAAATATCATTTATTTGATTTTTGACAAATTAAATTGTTATAATTACCTTTTTAAATATTTGAAAATAATAAATTTATACATAAATATTAATATTATAAAATTATAATTTAAAGTGGCAATAATACTACATAAATTAATTTATTATAATTTTAAAATCATAAAATATATTATAAACTTACTTAAATACATTGCAATTTCAATTAACCAAAATTATGAATATTTAAAATATTAATTAAATTTATATTACTATTTTTTTGTAGTTACATAATAACATTAAATAAATTTAATGAATATATATATAGGACAAAACTACATTATGTACTAGATAAATCAACACAAAATGGTATTGTTTTTAATTCGGATATAGGTGTTACTCCATCATTATCTCACTTTTCACCTTATGACCAATATAAAACGGGAAATTTTCAATTCTTTGATATTTTTCAAAATCAAATTTTCAATTCAATTTTCGATTCAATTCGACATTCTCATGTTCCATGTACACCCCTATTTATATATACACTAGTTGCAAACTCGCTTAGTGCATAATATGATTATAATAATAAATTTTAAATAAATTTAATATTTATTTTTATCAAATAATTAATTAATTAGTTAAATGATTAATTATTGTTTTATAAGAAGTTATTATCATGTAAATAAACTTTTCAAAATTTATAACTATGGATTGAGGCACTTGTAATAAAAACTTTTTTATTAATTTATATTTTCAATCTTATGTGACAATTTCAAGAGAAAATTTATTAAATTTGAAGAAAATAATTTTTGACAATTAATCAAATAAATGATATTAAGTATTTCATAATAAAAAAATAAAATTAACAAATAATTTTGAATTATATATACATATATAATTATAATAAAATATTATCTATTGATTTATACTTTCAATTTTATGTGACATTATTTTAAGAAAAAATTTATAACACTTGAAAAAAGTAATTTCTGATAATATATTGCATTGCCATGAGCCTTTTATACACTCATAATTTTAAACAATCTAAAATTAATTCAAATCTTGATTTTATTTTTTTTAATTTCAAGTTTTTCTAATTTCATGTGTAGAAATTATTTAAAATTTTTACTTTTTAGGTTTTTCTAATTTATTATTCAAATTTTTTTATATAATCTTAATTTCTTGTTTGGAATTTTTATTTTTTTAGATTTTTAATTTTCTATTTAGAAGATTTTTATATGGAAGTTAATTTCTTAATTTTTTATTCATAAAATTTTTTGATATGACAATTTTTTGTAACATAATGTAAAATAATTACATAAAATTATATTATATATAATTATTTGATAAAATCAAAAACTGATTTAAAACTAACTCTAAAACTATAATAATGTATTAATGATATATGGGTGTATTATATATAATTATTTGACAAATAATAAACACTGATTTAAATTTAATTCTAAAACTATAATTAATAATATATATTGATTGATACATGAGATTTTTTATTTTTTTCTACAATTGTTGCATGTATTCAGTTGTATATACTCAATTAATAGAGTAAATTTATCTATATTAAATAAAATAGAAATAAATTTTAAGTAAATAATTATAAATAATTATTTTATATATTATTATATTATCAAATAGATATTTAAGGCTTATAACAATATATAAAAACGAAGGGGGATAATTCTAAAGTCATAATCATGTGGACTTTAGTAGCAAAGATACACCTTCAAGTGCAATCATGCATGCTTAAGTTTCACTTATAATTCACCATTATAAGTTGCTTGTGTAATTGTGCCCAGTATAAGATCAAAAACTTCCCTTGTGCACGGGGATTTGGTTGTTGAAATTTAACATTATTATTTAAAATTATTTTTTGAAAAAGTAAAATTTTAGACGAATAAATTTAAAAATGTGAGGTTATTATATTTTGCTAGATATAATATTTTTCTTAAAATATAATATTATAGTGTTTAATTTATACATAAAAAAATTTAAAAAACCTTAGCTTAAATTATCATTACAATACAATTGCATTTTTATTTAGTTAATCTACGTAATGGTATAATAAGTTTCTAAAATGTCAAAATATGAAATAAAAATTATTACAAATTATTTTTTAAATAATATTCATCGATCAATACATATTCATTAATCGATATTTAGTAAAATAGAAGATAAATATATAAATTATTAATTAAAAAAGAATTAACAATTATTAAAATTAAATAATTTATACTAATTATTAAATATGTTCATACTAAATAAAATATTGTATGACTAATAAATTTTTATAATATGATTTTTATTTTGTTTTGCAACTGTTAATTGATTTTTCTTTTTAAAATTTGATTTATATTTAGGGTTCTATTAAACAAATATGTAAGTTTTTATTTAGTACATAAAACTATGTAGAAGGTTATATATACCCATATATTAGAATAATTAAGAGTATATTTATCTATGTATTTATAAATTTTGATTATATAAATATAATTTTTCCCTCCGTGAGATGAGAAACTACTTTACCATATAAATAAGAAAGTAAAGTGGAGCCTATAAGTTTAAGAATTTAGCTTTGCAAGAGTGTAATATTTTCGAGCTAATCAAATACTAGAATTCAACATTTTCAAATTATTTTTCATCAAAATCTGTGAATCAAATCCTTCCATAAAGTAATTATTTTGAAATGTCACCTCTCCTTCTCTTTTTCTCAAAAAATTTTATTTTTTTCTTAAATTTAGTTGTGGTTAATTTAAACTTGATTATATTTTTACAAATGTCTTTGCTTTTTTTAATAAATATAATTTTATTTTTATTGTTATAAATTTAAATCTTTTATTTATTCTTTTCTAATGAACGTTTTTTAGTTTTTATATAGTTGTTATTTCTTATATATATAGATTTATCATTATCCTTTTATAAGATTTAATGATAAAAATTTTGAATAAAGTGATAATTTGAATATTTATATTCATGTGATTAAGCTTTTTGAAAATATAAATATTGAATTATACTTTAATATAATCAACAAATAGAACGTACTTACTGATACAATGTTAAATCTATTGTTCTATTAACATAATTGTAGCTGTGCAGACGAAGCGTGTCAAGCAATATTAAATGTACCTAATGTTTATTATATGTTGTAATTTTTTATATTTTATTAATAAATAATGATGTACTTATACTCTATTCATATTCATATGAATTAAAATAACTATCTTTTATTTTGAAACATAGTTATTTAAAAAAAAAATATTGAGAGATTTTCAATAATTTAATTCTACTTAAAATATAATTTGGAAAAAAAAAAAAAAAAGCCTTTCTATCATTACTTGGATCATGAGTAGGTAGCTAGTGCCATATGCGAAATGATTGGAAGATTACCGTTTAAAACACGCGCGCACACACACACACACACAAATAAACAAAAGGAGTGATAAGATTTGTTCTTTAGTAGATGATGCAGCCAATAACATTTAAAAATGGTTAGTTAGTCTGAAATTTTGATATTTATCATAATTAATTAAACTATCTCTCATTTTTAATATTATATTTAGTTATCTTTCATATTTACATTATTACATTAAAAAGTCTAATATTCAAAGTCTTTTTTTTTTCATTAAATTCGTATGAATGCTGAAATAACTTTTTAGTATAATGAGACAAATGTAAAAAATAATTTAATATAAAATGTCAAAGACTTCAGAATAATTAATGTCATAAAAATATAAAACTCATTTTTTTCAAATTCTCTTTTACTAACAAAAAAAATAGTCTTTTGAACATTAAAATACTTTTTAGTGTAATAGAACAACATGACTTAACGAAATATTTAAAAGTGATAAATGATTTAGTTACATATGACAAACATCAGAAGATTAAAAATAATTAATCCCTTTTAAAAATAAATTCTAACAATCACTCAAAGAAATCAATAATAAATTTGAAGAAAAGATTATAATATGATTGAAAACTTTCCCACTTCCAAATTGAGAAGAATTTATTTATATTAGATGTAAATATTCAACAAATAAAATAAGTCAAATTAATTTTAAAAAAGTATAAGTGTTTTTATATATTTAGAAAAATAAAAATTATTATAGTAATTTTAATTAACAGCTATAAATAGTTATTTGAATTGTCATTTATTTATTAATTTTATATAAAAGAATTTCCTACATTCAATTAAAGACAAATTTTTGTTCTCTAAAAAAACATAACAATTATCTATAGAGGACATATGGGCTCTAATTTTTTTCCAAAAAAAATTCCTAACTTTACACTAAAATTAAAAGTAGCTCATTTTACACAAAAATTAAAAGTGGCTCATTATCTTAAATGATTAATTTTTGAGCTCGCAATAAAACACAGAAATTTGTTTTACTCGTTAATCATATGGGTCACATAGTTTATCAAAAATTAAAACTATGACCTATTATACTTTTAACGTAATCTTAAAGATTAATTCACATAGTTTGTTTTATACGGAAAATAACTAATAGATTAATTCCAAAAAAAGATTAATTCAAATAGGTAAGAAAATTTGCTCATTTCTTAATTTTTTATATTTGATTTTTTCAACCAACACCTAGAAGTAATAAATATATCTAAGTTACTAAATCAATATAGAGATAAGTTTTTAAAATCATTTAAAAAGGGAATTTAATCTCGGTTGTCAAATTAATTGACTCAAAAATATCCTTATTAAAATATCTAAAAAATATTTATACATTAAAATTTAAAATCTATGACTTTTATTTGGACACTCAATACTATAAATCATCCAGAACTTTTATACTAACGCTATCCACGTCACTGAATTAATATAGCAATAAAATAATAACAGTTATATCTAAAATTACGATTACAATTATGATTTTCGCAAAACAAAATACTGAGATGCATAATTGTATGTTTGTTAGTTGCAATTTGCTATCTTAATTTATACTTCTGATATGCATAATTGTATCATTATTGACTTGTAGATACTATTTACTATATTCTAATTTGATTTTATCTAATTAATAAATAGCTTTACAAGAATATTTAATCAAATTAAATTCTGAAAGAATTTCAAGCAATGATAACCATACTAAAACTTATATACCGTGTTAAGAGTTTTTAGGTTGATTAGAAAGGAATGATAGTTGGAGATAAGTACCCTAAAAAAAATCTATGAAATAAGGAAAAAAAACAAAAATTAAGTGTCCTTTTGATTTGATATTTGTTTGTTGGTTTTGAGTGATTAAATATTTAAATGCTGAAGAAAAAGTATTTGATAACTATAATTAACATTGATAAAGAGTATTTAATAAATATCAGTGATTAACATTTAAATTTAAAAATTAATATTCAGTATTTAAAATATAACTAAAAATATTTAATATATAAAATTATCTAATTAAAAATTATAAATGAAAATAAAAATATTTTAATAGACATTACAAAATTGTCAATTTTATATATATATATATATATATATATATATATGACACAGAGTCTATGAGTCACTGACTCATTCTTCAACAATCATTTGGTCAGAGGTCCAAGCTCCTCCCACTACTTAGGACCTTACAGTTTCATGCTCTATTTTATTTTTTGAGGAGATTCTTTTTACCCCTCTTTCACGACTGGTCATCCAAGAGTATTTAGCCTTGCAAGGTGGTCCTTGTTGATTCACATGGGATTTCACATACCTCATGCTACTCAGGTCAGAGAGTAAGGTAGTGATGTTTTTGACTATTGCACTGTCGCCATTTAGAATGCAATACTCCACCGCTTCGCCTAATCGCATAATGCCTGTATTGCTCTCTCATAACCTAGTTTTTAGGGTTTAGGTTCGCTCGCAGCTATTGTAGGAATTTTCTTTTAGTTATATATATATATATATATATATATATATATATATATATATATATATATATTAATAATTATAAATTTAATTTAAATAATATATTAAATTATAACTTGCACAAAATGCATACAAATTATCTATTAGTTAATACTTAGAGTTTACATTTTCCTTTTGTTTTCTTGTGTTTGAATCCAAACGAAATATTAGTAAATAAATTATTTCAATTAGTAAACTATACGCAAATAACTTTTTGAAGTAATTTGACTTTTACGAGTTCAAACTACAAATTCTAAACAATGTCATCATCAGTCATTATATTGATAGTTACTTAGACAAATGATATTTTGATGTTAAACAGAATCACTCAACTACTACCTAAAGAACATAACTTTCATTAAAATAATGGCATTGAATATAATTAAGTCTTCACCCATTGAATCTCCCCTCCGCCGCCGCCGCCCTCCCCCCCATCAACAACTTAAAGTTTAATTAGTATCTTGATTTCCTCCACTTGAGGGACCCTAAAATTTTCAAGGACTTGAGTCAGAGCCGTATATTCCTTCAGTTGCAGAGCTGCCTTTGTCCAAACATTTGCAGGCCCAAAAGGCGAGTTATACAGCAAGAACAACTAAAAAAATAGTGTTTATGTCACCTTATTAGGACTTAAAAAATATTTAATATGTCCAAAATCAGTTGTTAGATTAGCCCTTATTCCATATGAGAATTTAAAAGCTATACTTGAAATCGTTGGTGAGCTATCTTTCCATTGTACTCTATAGCAAAACGTTTACCAGAAACTTCATAAATGTCTTTTAACTCGCTGCTAAATAAATTGGCATTTCTCTTTCAGAAGGCAGTAGCCAAAACTTGTGCAGTCCTTGTTAGAGGATTGCCTTCTATATATATATATAGTGCCGACGAAGAATAGGGTGTTTAATATACCCATAGCAACTTGGTAAGTGGCATATCTTAGAGATTGACATATGGTGAACAGTTGATAGTCATAAGCATCCTCTATAGCACTTGACAGACATTTGATGATGTCATAAGCATCCTCTTTCCATTGTACTCTAAATGTTGCTTTTAATTTATAAAATGATTAATAAAAATATATTGTTAATATTTTATATATTAATTTAAATAAATTAAAATTAAAAATATAATAAAATAATATATTTTTACATATATACTCGTAAAATATAATTTTAAAACTTAAATTGTTATAATTATGAATTTATATTTGTGAAATTTTAATAATTATTTTTTATTAATATTAATCAATAGTTGTCAATATATTTTTAGTAATTAAAATATCCTACATATAATTTTTATAAAACTTATATATAATAATTTAAAATAAATTATTTTTATATAAATAATTAAAATATTACAATTCATAATTATTAGTTGAATTAGAATATTATAACTCACAGTTATTAGTTGAATAATAAAATTTTAAGAATAGTAACATAGTAAAGATAATTTTGACATTTTTTTGTTAAAACAGTAAAAATTTAGAAAAAGCTCTAAATAAAAGTTACAACTCATTAGAGTTATCAATTATCAACTGTTGGTTTAAGTAGTTCACCAAACACATAATTTTTGCTTTTTTAATAAAAAAACTCTATCCATTATTTGTGTAGGCTATACAAAACTCTCGTTAAGAAAAAACGAAACAACTGCACAGTAGCATTTAACAAGCCGTCGCTGTTGTTTGTGTAAGACAGCGATTTTGCAATAGTATGAAACTGTTATAGGAAAATTTTAGATTTCAATCTCTACGTTAGATAAATCCTTAAATTACTGTTGCAATAGCAATAAAAATGTAGTAATTTTTATAAACTATTTTGCCTAAAGATATTTTATGGAGCAGTTCGAAAACTGTTGCTCGTCAATTCCTATTTTCTTTCCCTATTTTTGCTCTTCAAAAAAGCACTTCACACAATGGACATAACACCCTCCTCATCTCTATCCAATATTTTTAAAACTAGAACCGTCAATGAACCGGTCAATTAACTAATTTGCAGATCGACCAATCTGATCGGTCCGATTCAATTAGTCTAATAACAAATAAAATTTAAATATATTATTAAAATAATTTTAAAAATGAAAATATTAAAGTGTACGTAAATATATTTAAAATATTTAAAAATATAAAAATTACTTTGAAAATTATATTGAACCTAATTGAACTAATTATTAATCTAATTCTCAATTTTATTGATTCAATCAATCAATACAGTCCGACAATCCGATTTTCAAAGCATGGTGTCTCAAGACTTGTGGGCACAAAACGAATGCCATCACCGCTGCTTGTGTGACCATCCTTCCAATGCTAAAGCCACAGCGTTTGTTACCACCTCTAACACCATCATAGTATTTTTTTTTTTTTTGGTTTCTTCTCTAATTCTCTTTTACTCATCGAATTTCATTTTCACTTGCAGGGTAAATTGCATCCAAGAATTATAAGGGATATTCTAAAATGTCATATAAGAAAAAAAATATTTCATTGAAATCATTAAATTATCAATTTAGTATAATTATATTTGAATTTCTAATATTAGATTAAATTGACTGATCGGTGCTGACATATCGAGTAAATTTTGACTCAATAAAATGGACCCACATTGCCAATTCATCGAACTAGCTCAATTCCCCATGAGTCCATAAAATGGACTGTCGACTGCAGTCGCAATTTCATCCAATACTCCAGTTGAATCCCTCTATGACCACAATTGCTGCACAATCCAAGCTTTGGCAAGCCAAGCCAATATCGTGAATTAAGGCGAACAAAATCAAACTGAAATTAAAAAATTAAATTGAACTAATTAATTTGATTTGATTTAATTAATTTAATTATTTCTATGAATTTGATTTAATTCAATTGTTAATATTTAAAATTTTAGTTTTCAATTGTCGGTTCGATTTGTACAAACAAAAACCGAATAAATTGAAGCATAATAAAAAAATAAAGTTTTTTTTTTTACAATTTTTCTCTATAATAAAGAAAGCCCTACACATGTTTTAAGATTTCTACACATATGCAGCGGCAACCCTTATTCTTGTTTCTTCTTCTCCTTTTTTGTTGTCTTCCTCTCTCGTTTTGTCTCCTTTCTTCAATTTTTTTCACATCTTTTTCTCCTTATTCTTTTGACACGAGCCCTCCCTTTTTCTTTTTATTTTCTCTTTTGCTCATCACCGTTGCATGAGATGAGATCACTACGACTCGCTCTTTCATGTGTGATGATTTTTTTGTTTCAAAAATACAAATTTTTCATATATTTGTATTAATCTGTTATGATATATTTTAATTTGTCAAATTAGAAATTAGGGTAATTTTAAGATTAATTCTTGTGTAAATTTAATTTTGAGATTAATATTTTATTAATTTATTTAGATTTTTGTAATGATTAATTTATTTTATTTTTAGAGTTAATTTTGTAGTTACATTATTAACTTTTTACCAATGGATCAGTTGTTAATTTTTTTCTTAAGTAATTTTATAAATTCTTGTTAGTTGTGTGGAGTTTCTGGTTAATTGTGTTGCAATCTGAAACTGTGAATGGTATTCCTCAGGATATTATAATGGGTGTTGCTTGTTGTATGATTTTTTTTTTTTTTTTTTTCATTCTGCATCTTGAGATTTTTTTTTTTTTTTATCAACATCTTGAGATGTATTTGTTCACTTGCCATTGAACAATTGCATTTTGTTTCAATCATACGAATAAGTAATGGTTTTATGTTTGCGAAACTGAATTAAAAACTGAATCAAACCGAATTTTTCAATTTAATTTGATTCGATTTTATACATATTTTGATTCGATTTGATTAATGTTTAAGAAAATTTTAGATTTATTTGGTTTGAACCAGACCGATCAAATGCACAATTGTCCTGTGAATGACAAACTCCAATAAGCATATATACCCAATGTTGTATCATTGAGAATTCTTGAACCAGATGATCATCTATTTAAGCTAGGGCTATCCTTCATTCTGGAGACTGTAGGCTTTATCGAATCTGAGGAGGGAAGGGGCATCATCGGGTTTGAATAAAGAAGAAGATTTGTGGTTGCTTGTTTATTTATTTGATTTAATTTAAATTATAGATTTAAATAAAGAAGAAGATAATATAGATGATGATATTTATTTTGATTTTGGACAAAAGTTATTTTGATTCTAGATTTGGATGAAACTCCTTTTTATTGTTTTATCGAAATATTATTAATTCTAAATTTAAAGATTTAAAAATTTTTATACAATATTTAAAAATAGCATATGATGTATAAAGTTTTGTCACACCAAATAAAAAAAAATTATAAAAAATTTAATTTAATGACACATCATAAAAAATGGATAAAATTTACATATTCGGTAAATTTTGATAACGATATTGATATTAATCATATGGTACTTTTTTATCAAAAAAAATTTAGAGTCTCGTACGTGCAAAAAGCCCAAGCCACATAGTGCATTTTTGTACCTTTTTCAATAAGTCAAAACTGGCTCACACGAGTCAATTTGTGACCATATATATATATATATATATATATATATATATATACTTATTTGTTTAGTGAGAAAATTAAATTCAAACTATTTTTAATTTTTTAATATTGTTCGAACTGACCAAAATTGGTCGTTTCCAAACTGCCCTGATTTGTCCAAGGGGGTTCAGGGCCGGTTCCTGTATGGGTGAAACCATGAACCGCTAAATTCTTGAACCGTGGCCACCCATATATATATATAATTTTTATTTAAAATTAGTGATAGTTTTAATAAAATTATTTTTTAATTTTATTGCGAGTTTTCATATGTCTAAATTATAATTTTTCATTTATTATGATAGATTATTTTGTCAATATAAAAATTATTTATTGTGATAAAATAATTTTACAATAATTTCTTAAATGATTTAATATAATGATAAAAAAAATATTATTATAATAATATTATTTTTTCTTCTATATAATTTGATGGGCGCTAGAAATATGACTTCAAGATATTGTAATAAATATGATGAGTAAATGATTTATATTACATTTATTTTATATGCTTATTGATTATAATCAAAATTTTTGACATAAAAAATTCATTTCAAGTTCCTTGTTTTTATTAATAATTATGATAAGTTTGATTTTAGCACTATAAAATCGCATGTTAAAATAAAATTAATTTTATCAAATAAATTTTTATTATAATATATAAAATTTCTTATAGTGAGTAATTTACTGTCATTGTGCACTGTTGAATTGAATTTATCATATCAAAATTATGTGCTCAAAAAATCTCAAATACTATCTCTATTAAACTTGTGTGACTTATGAGTAAAGTAAACAAATTTTTGAATGTTTTGATAATAAAAGAGTAATTTAAAGAGAGTGAAATAAATTTATATTTTTATTTTGAGTCATTCGTAATTATAAAAGTCTAAACTCATGTAGTATAAGAATCCATTAGAATATGTTTAGAACAAGTGACGGATGAGACTAATAGCTGATTGCAGATTGATGTTAAATATTTAGTAGGTTATTGCCTAATATTCGTTATTAATTCATGAAATGACTAATAAAGATATGCTGTTAATATTTAATATAATATATATATATATATGTGTGTGTGTGTGTGTGTGTGTATATATATGCTCATAAAATATAATTTTAAAATTAAAATATTATAATTATCAATTTATATTTATAAAATTTTAATTACTTCTTGTTAATGTTAATTAGTATATATGTCAATATATTTTAGTAACTAACAATATTTTATGTATAATTTTTTTATAATACTTATATATAATAATTTAAAATAAAATTATTTTTATATGAATAATTAAAATATTGAAAATTATAATTGGTTGTTGAATAATAAAATTCTAAGAATAATAATGCAGTAAGGATCATTTTGATTTTTTTTTTTATTGATTATTACTATAGAGATTTATAAAAAGCTTCAACTAAGAGTTGATAAAAAATATAGTTAATTAAACTTGTATCCACTGTCAGCTGCTATTTTATATAATCTGCAAAATATGAATTGATTAATTATTAAATAAAAAAATCTCTATTAATTACATCTATTAACTATATCAAACATTATATTAATTATATTTAATTTTTAGTTTGTGTACTGATTCAATTGGAAACCTTTTTATTCTGAACAATAAGCCCAGTATCGTATTGATAAAGGGGTCTAGTGCAACTCACCCATGTACATCAAAGACTATCATTGAGGGCAGGGGAAGATCTACACTGCCAGCGGTATTCTGGCCCTAAATCGACTACTATTTCACCAGTTGGCCTAAGAGTTAGTCTATACACTTGCCCGATTTGAACATCCAAAATTGTCTTTTTCTTATGGAATATAAGTAAATTAATAATAATTAATTCGTGCGTTATCTGTATTATAATCATAAAATGCTAATATAATTTTAATATATAATTTATATTATATTAGAATTTTCTATAATAATTAGTTATAAAATAATAAGTACTTTTTAATATAAAATAAAAATTGTTATTTAATTTTAAACTGATTTTTAATAATATTAAAATTTTAAAAATGACATAACAGTTTTAAAATTAATGAAATAAAGTATTTATTTAATACACAATAAAAAATTATATAACATAATTTCTAAAACTAAAAGTTTATGTATTAATTAATTTCACAATTTTAACGAGTAATATTCTGCTGATCGCATACATCCTTAGAAGGCCTTAGTATATTTTTGTAAATAAGTCTATAGAACTTATATATTGCTAACTTCAGACTGTAGTCTATAATAAATCTAACTCGAATTCTCAACTTTGTTAAGAGTATTTGTGAATCTCTTGTTATTAAATCAACTTACTATTGACAATTTTAGAAACTTTATTTTGTCTTCAAATTGAAATAGCAATAAAAATAAAAATAAATATTTAAATATGAAAATTTATTATCAAATTTATTGTTTAAATAATTATTAACAAAATTTATTAAATTAAAATTTTAATTTTAAAAATGTGGATATCATTTCAATAGAAATTATAAAATATTAAAAACAACTTAAATTAAAAAAATTACATTCCATTCTGTTTTAATTCAAAAGGGTTTTTCTCCTTTTTCTGAGAACAAATTAGAAATGCGCAATCCAAGCACGATTCTGAAAGCATGTGTTTTGGAAATGCAATTATGAAAGATTTATTTCCAATTAAATTGCTAGTGGCCCAACAGATTCAAGTAATTTTTGAAAGATTTTGTGTTCTGTTTTTTCTATTTATTGGACTATTATTCCACACGCTAATAGCAGAATAACCTGGACGTTTCCGGGAATGAATGATGCATGTTTTCTTACGTGCTGTCACATTTTTTACATGAACCCAGAAAAATAAATAAATAGAAAAATAGAGAGAGTTTAGCTGTGTCTTTTGCCAGTCTATGAATATAACTGAAAACTTGAACAAGAAAAAATGGTGGGGAGAGGGTGGGGTTGGTATATATAAAACAGTGATTATATATGGTATGGAAAGGGGTAAAGACAAATTTCCATACCATGATAATTCAATATCTGTCACTGCCATATAATCACAAATATTGCATATGCTTTGAATGTGTCTGTTAGCATAATAAGATGGCAAGATGGTTATGTATTCTCAACAACAAAAAAAAGAAAAAAGAAAAAAAGTTGGTTATAACATGGCCAATGAAATCGAAACCTTAAATTTCTAATTATTCTTTGTCATTGGCACTTTTACTATTATTTTTAAAACTCATTAAATTAGTTGATTTTTTATTTAATTGATTCGATAAATTCAGTTAATTTGATTTAATAAATTATTTTTAAAAAAATTTAAAAATAAATATATAAATAACCAAAATAATATGATACAATAGCGTAATAGAAACATATATACATTTAACATTTGACCTTTGAATAAAATAATGTAATTTTTAATAAATTTTAAATTTTTTCACCAAAATAATATAGGATCTATTTGACATAGTTGATAAATTTGATAACTATTAGTGAATAGCTGAAAATTAATAGTGGTTTGATATTACATGTTTAGTAAATTATTTCTAACAATTGTTGTTGATTCATAAATGACTAATAAAATATAATATTCATGTTTATATTCATAAAATGATTAATAAAATACAATAATCATATTTATATAGTGAATTAAATCAATAAAAATAAAAATAAAATAAAATAATATATTTTTACATATACTCAAAGTATAATTTCAAAACTCGAAATGTTATAATTATTAATTTATATTTATAAAATTTTAATAATTATTTATTATTAATATTAATTAATATAATGTCAATATATTTTTAGTAATTAAAATATCTACATATAATTTTTTATAAAATTTATACCTAATAATTTATATTTTTATATAAATAATTCATAGTTAGTACATGAATAATAAAACTTCAAGAATCATAATGAAAAAAAATAATCTTGACATTTTTTTACAGTTATTACTGTAAAGATTTTAAAAAAAACTTCTAAAAAAACTAATAAAATCGAAATTGATTAGAGTCGTATCCACTATCAGTTATTATTTTGTTTAATTTACTAAACAAGTATTTAGCTGTTGGGTGAAAAACCTTGATTAGCTATGTCTATCAGCTAGAACAAAACACTCTTATAATTTTATATTGTATCGATTTGATTCAGTTTTGATTTTTTTTATCATTTTATCCACTTTTTATTTTGATTGATTTTTTATGATCAATTTTGACTTTTAATCAAATCAGATTACTGAATTATTTTTAATTTTATTAACTATTTTGATTCTGAAAATTTTGCTTAGAAATATGATTTTTTAAATTGCAATACTTCTGGTCTTGGGGTTGCCACTAGTTTAGCCACTGGTACCCTCCCCTTTGCTTTTTTATTTTTTTATTTATTGTTTTTAATAAACTTAATTTTATTACTTTTATTGATAAATTTGTATCTTATTTTTCTTATTTTTCTCACAATTTAGAGTTATATATATATTATTATTATTATTTCTTTTTTATGGGGTTTTTCTTCCTTTTTATGGATATTCTCTTTTTTATATGGACATTATTTTATACTTTTTGAAAGAATATGTTGTTTATTGATTTTAGAATATTGTTAGTTTATTTTATGCAATGATCATAAATTTTCCAGATGGTGTAATAATTTTATTGAAGAGATCCATTTAAAAAGATATTAGGGCATCAAAAATAATTTTAGAGATGTGCGAAAGAGATTTTAAGTACAATGAATTGAATTATTTAAATTATTAATTACAAATCTGTGAGTTGTGCTATATAATTATAATAATAAATTTAATATTTTTTATTAAATAATTAATTATTATTTTATAAAAATTTTATTATCAAGTAAATAAAATAATAAAATAAATTTTTAAAATTTATAATTATGTATGAAAATAGTTATAATAAAGGAAGTAATTCATATCTCAATCTGTTGATTTATATTTTTAATTTTTATGTAATATAATTTTAAGTGAAAATTTATTAAATTTAAATAATATAATTCTTGATAATCAATTAAATCAATAATATTAAATATTTCATAATCACAAATAAAATTAATATATAGTTACAAATTACACATATATATGTGAGGTAGTTGTAATGAAAAATTGTCTACTGATTTATAGATTCAATTTCGTGTGATATAATTTTAAGAGAAAATTTATTAAACTTAAACAAAATACTTTTTAATAATCTATTGACTGCAGCTACTTTATATACTCAGAATTCAGAATAATTACTGGAATTAATTTAAATTTTAGCTTTCTGTTTATATTTTTTTTATTTTTTTAGGTTTTCTCATTTTTTATTTAAAAGTTATTTAAAATTTAAAATTTTTAGATTTTCTAATTTCCTATTCATAATTTTTTTATATGTTCTTAACTTTTTTTAAAAAATTTTTACCATTTAAATTTTTTAATTTCCTAATTAAAAGGTGTTTTTTATATGATAATATGGTAGTTTTTTGTAATATAATATAAAATAATAACACATGACTATATTATAAACAATTATTACACCAATTATAAATAATAATATAAAACTCACTCTATCACTTAAGTTATCTATATATATATATATATATATATATATATATATATA
>CATIWR010017331.1:0-17371 GCA_949677035.1 Omphalea diandra | reverse complement strand
AAAGGAAATAACAGCCTTATGGTGAAGCCTTGTCACAGGCTAAGGCATTGTGATTGTATTTCCAAATGGAAATAACAGCCTTATGGTGAAGCCTTGTGAATTTCTCTTGCTCATTTGAGCATGTGTGAAAGAGAAATATTTGGAGGACTGACAAGAAAATAGTGTATTTATCACATGGGACGTTATTTTCTTGCTACACTGCCATATCGGAATCCAGGTCGGTTAAGTTGTCAATATTTGTGACTATGGATTGGTACTATGTCAATAAGGGGCATAACTACTGTCATGATCCGATATTTATAATTTAATGTGGACAGGATTGTGTTGAGATGTCAATTTATCAATAAACTATATGTTTTCTAAAAATTGTGTGGCCACACTTGAGTTTAAAGTATTCAGTCCGAGAGTCGTTTTCGAAAATGCTTTATTTCTTAAAATATGAAAACATCATAATTAATATTGTCCAAGTGGGAGAATGTTGGAAATATTTTTTATGTAGACTAATATTAAATTATGGGTTGGTTTTAATTATTTATTAAAACAGACTGAATGATATAGTTTATTGATTGTGGGTAAGCTCAATTAAAATGTGATCAATGGAGTTATAGGCTTGTGACATCTTTTGTGGGCCGATATGGAAGACGATCAGTGTAGGTCTATTTTAACATAGACTTGTGATGGGTGAGCCTGTTAAAAATTATTATAAATAGGCTAGGTCCCCTCTCCTGCCTTCATACAGAAAACTCTAGTTGCTACGCTCATTATAGCCGTCTTCGAGAAGGTTAAGGAGAGAAAAATCTAGCTTTCGGTTTTCAACCGTTCTAACAAATTTTTTCAAGTGTTTTATTTCAGTTTTCGGGATTATGACTCAACATAATTTGAGATTCAACGCGGAGACAGATACACAAATTTATTTTCATTCAATAATTAAATTTTGGTGTTCTATAATTATGTACAAGATCCATAAATTAATGAATATTACAGTCAGGTGAGGTTAAATGAGTCAGGTTATGATGTCAACGAGAATAGTCTCCTTCAGCATGATTAGCTTTCTTCTGATACTTTGCGCTTCTTCTTCCCTAAGATGCACAGGGATTTCCTTAAGCCTCTAGTAGTGATGTCCCCGAAGGACCTGCTTGGCCACAAGTATCAACCTGTCTGAATTTGATGATGTACAAGGCCACCCAGGTTTTGACAAACAGGGCACCAGATTTAAGGGACTTATTAATGATCAGAAAGATCACTCCGATCTTGAGGAGGACATCCGGCGACTGGTTCTTTTCTCGGAAATGGTCTGTAATCTGTTAACACAAATCTTCAAACAATGAGCATTTTCATTTGTGCCTACATTGCTCCGTGATGATTAGAACAATAATACCATGTATAGAATGTCCATTTATGCTGGTGTATGATGATTTTCTGGTTTTGTTATGAGCTTGATGTTTCAAAAATTATGAAAACATAAGTTTACATCTCAATCATAATCGAATCAGTAGTAAAAATCAACATTCTATCTTCCTTGTAAAAAATCATCTAAATTCATCAATCTATTCTATGAAACCAACAAAAATATTACACAGCTAATTTAAGGTTATTTAACCCACAAGGATCAGCATAACCTGAACTGAATTCTCATTTCATGACTTTAGGAATGAACGAGATATGAAGAAACTAATGTTTTTCTTTTTCATAATAAGTTTGAATCACTGCCAGTTCCACTGTTACAGTGATAGACAAGCAAGAAATGTAACATGATTCGAACATTTTTATTGAGAAATTTGCGCGCATCTCTACATTTATAAATGATATTACAAAGTGAGTGATTTTTTAAAAGGTCTGACGACAAGAAAAAAAAAATTAAAACCTTTTAAAATTTGTATTGTTGTACTAAAAGTTAGTCAAATTTATATTGATTATACTCATAATCAAAATTAAAGTAAGAAATTTATGTCATTTGTAAAAATTGTTATCATATAGCTATTATGTATGTCATAAAAAATTCAAAATTTATTAAATTACAAAAAAAATTAAAAAAGCCATTTTGAATTTTTTTTTTTTAAAACCATTTGAAATTTTATCATTGATTAAAATATTAATTTACAGTTTTTCTTAAAACAATTGAGCAATTATGAGATCCAAAATAAAAATATAATTTTAAAGATTGATAGTAATTTTAATAAAATGATGTAAATCTTTCAACTCAATTTTGACTGAGTATAATCAATACAAGTTTGATGAGTTTCAAGTATGAATTTTGAGAAATTTAAATATAACTGATGCAAAATCCCTTCTTTTTTTTTTTTTTTGTGATTTGTCCTTCTAAATATTGAAAAACTAATTGTTTGAATTCCAATAATGCACTAAAAGAAATTCCAACTTGTTACTTTGAATCCACACTATTAAATAAAGTGAGGAATGGAGAGCAACTAGTAAAAAGCCTGGAAGAAACAATAATATACAAAGGAAATAATAGACATGGTGGAATATTTCTCTAACATTTGTTTTGATTTTTCAATATAGTATCTCAAGTCAATTCATGCGTCAACGGACTCCTTTGCTAGACAAGGAGAATTGAGACCAAGATGCAGTGCATCCGTTAGGAAATACCAATTGGTTCCATTCAACAATTTCCATAAGTTATTACATTAAACCTTCAAATGCAATAATACTCGATTTGAATCACTTATGTTTAATTACTCAATTTGAATCACTCTAATGTTTAATGTACACCATAATGTACATAAAACTAAAACAGAATAGGAACAAACTTTTGTACATGTTATCGCTGAAGCATCTGGTTAAAGCAGACGAACTGCTGACTGAGATGGTATTTTTGTGCGAGGGCAAGGTTGCTACATATCAACAACTTTGAAGTTGTGGAATGGATTTCAGCATTCTGAAGTGTAAATCCATGAAGAAATGGCAAAGGCAATCCCTTCATGAGACGTAAGTTTACAAACGGAATGAAGACAGTTTCAAGAACAGCAAAAGCTACCGACTGCAAATAGTCCACAAGAGTTTGTGAGATTAAATAGCTGATTTAGTGATTTCCATTTAACAGTTATCGAAGAAGGAAATTTGGTGATTCTCACAAGAGCATGCTTAATTCAAAGATGAGAGATCATATCAGAACAAACATTGTCACTATCACCATTTAATCAAATGAACAATATTGCTTAGTAAATAATAAAATCAGCATATGCTATAATCATAACCTTCACAATTTCACATGGTAGACTATTTTAAAGCTAAACTGTATTGAATGTAAAAAAGTACAAGTAACCCAAGCAAACTGCAAACTAAGTTATCGATGTACATTTAGCTGAGAATACACTGCAGACTCAAAATCACCATACCCATCATCACTCACTGCCCTAATATCTTTAGATGATATTATCTATAGATGATAAAGCTGTTACTGCCAATGGAGAATTATATATTGTTAAATTCAATAAATAACTACAAACTCTCAACAATAATAATATGAGGCAGACATCAACTGATCCAACGTGAAATTCTGTATTAACATACCCGTATTAGATGCATATGCAGGTGCCCGATATTGCTCCACTTACAAGACACAGTAAAGTTTTTCAACTTGAGGACACCAGCTAGCTTATTCATTAAAATTCCAGGAGAACAAGAAGTATGTAGTGCCTGCACCAACAAATAGCCCCTAGAGAGCATCAAAATCATTGTATTGCCTTCCAAGTTTCAAAAATATAAAGAAACATGTGTTAGGAAAATCATGGAATAAAAGTGACCAGCAACAAAATACAAGCTCTAGACATATAATTTCTACTAATTAATGGTAATCACTACTTCCAAGAATACTTAAAAGAACAAAGTTGGCATATGGATGAAGAGCAATGCACGAGGGAGGAAAATGAAAAGGCAATATAAAAGGAGCCAGTGAAAATTGTAGTGTCAATGGAAAGATTCATTAATCAAACATACCAATGAGATACAAGCAACTGGTATAACTTCATCAGCATCCAAAACGTTAACAGTCACATCTAAATAAATGGTGACATCAATGTCATTCTCTACAATTTTTATCACTGGTGGAGAAGTTACTGATATATTAAGAATCATGTTATCATCTGGGTACTGATTGTACAGTTGAGGATAAATGAACCTCCATGTTGCTGTGTTTAAGAGGGATTGATTTGGAAATCTGTCCACCATCCAATGCAAATAACCTGCCTGACCATTGAAATTAGCCAAAGAACTATCAGCTAAACTGCTTAACCAGAATAAATCATATGTTGTGTGCAGGGGTGGAACTAGAACTCAACTAATGGGGGGACAATTTTTTTTTTTTTTTTTTTCTCTCAAAGAGCCTAAAATAAAATATAAATAAGATATAAATAGAAAATCTACAAAAAATATATATATATATTTTTTTTTTATTTTTTTATTTTTTTTTTTGGGGCGATGGGAGGGGGGGATTAAATTTTTTCTACAAGTATACTAAAATTTTACAGATGAAAATCTAATTATAAAAAGTTTGGCCCCCCCTCACCCTCAATGTAGTTCCACCCCTGGTCATGTGTGCATCTCCATGAATGAGCATAGTAGCTGATGCATTATGCATATGAGTCTGTAGTATGTCAACTGAAAATAGTTATAATGAAACAATTATCCTCTGCCCCTTTTTTCTTTTCTCTGTTTTTATAGATCTTTTGAGCCTACATACCTTTATCAGAAACTTTTCAAAGAGAAAAAGAGGATCTAAAATGCACTAGTGTTAATTTGTCAAAGTTCACTAGACTGTATGCAAGAACTTACATTGAAGTATACCACTACAGCAGTGTTGAAAACGTTTTCATGTAAAGAAACTTGAATCATCTTAGCTGGACAATTTGAAGAATAAGAATCTTGAATTCCATTGTAGTAATAGCTGGGAATTAAAACATTATCCACTGCCACGAATAGACCATTGATATCAAGTTCAATGGAAGAATTACTTAACACAGGATTGTCCACAAAAGTAACATTCATTGAAGAAACATGATCCATCGAGACTTGTTTTGGAAGTGATTGCAACCAGGAATCAAGTTTTAATATCCCTTCTTGGATTTTCTTGGAAATAGCATTTTCCACTGCCGACCCTATTGGACCTTCAAAAGCATTAACCACCCTGGAAAATGGAAGGATAAAATTGCCACTAGATTGTAATAAGGAACATAATTTTATCAACAATTGTGATGCATAAAGTGCATCAGCTCATGGACTGAAAAGCCATGTTTAAGATGAAAATGGGAATAAGCTTGGTCTCATATAAAGTACAATGACTGGTATTGAAGCACAAATGCTAGAAGATAGGAGTAGTCTGGGTCCTATATGAAACACTTCAAGAGCAAACATTGTAAAGCAATTCTCATTTATCCCATGGTCATCACTTAAGAGTTTGTGCAATTATCAGACAATCTATAAAGGACACACAAAACATACAAAATAATGATGACCATCAATTGCAATTTATGTGAAAAGGAGATAATAGAAGTCTTCTATTGCCAGGAAGAAAAAAATGGTACCTGCTTCTCTGTTTCAGATAAACGAGAATTGCAATCTTCAGTTCAGTCATTTAAACATTTTGTTTTAAGTGATAGGGCCATCCCCTTAAAATGGTATAGTTAAAAGCTACATATACTTGAACATATATATACGTAAACATATACATATACATACATACTGCGGGTCCCTCTTACATGAGGACCCACATGGTGTAATATTAAAAAAAATGAAAAAAAGAATAAAGCTTAGCCATGAAGCTTCATGGCTAAGCAAATTGAGAGGTGGCAACATAATGCCGCCTCTCAAATTGCATTGACTGACTTAGGCCAAAGATTGGCCCTCCTTTTGCCTATAAATAGGCATATGATAATTGTGTAAATGGATATCATGGTGTGAGTATCATCATCTGGTGAGAACATAACGGGTGAGAGAAAAAAGTGAGGGTGAGCCAAAACATTTTGCTTTGATGAGTGTGTAAACTGAGAAAGTTTTATTATTTACTTGCAAAAAGTTTTTTCAAGGGGTGATTGATAAAATAGTGAGAATAATATTTTGGACTTTGAGAAACACCGAGTGTCACTATTTTGTCAAGTTTGTATTTGTATTCTTCTAGTGTTTATCTAGAGATGACTCTCTTTGTACTCATTAATTTTATTAGTGAAAGAAAATTATTAAGACTTTTTCCGTGGACGTAGTCCAAATCAAAGGGTGAACCACGTTAAATTAACGGTGTCATTTTTATTTGATCATTATTTATCGTATAGTATTTTATATTTTATTATCATTCCACCCAACAATATATATATATATATATAAATGAACCAAAAGATTTTATTGCTTAAACAGCAAATACATTTCGCAACCATGAAGCAAGAACTCAAGAATTATAGTGCTTGGTAAATTTCAACAAAACTGAACTTGAACATAATTTGTTTAATAGAAGCAGGTTTTAAAAAATTTAACAAAATCCTGCCACCTAAAATATTAAGTACAACCCCATTATAGTTTCTCAAAGAAAAATTAGCTTATGTGAGAGGATAACTTACACTTGATAAAACCAAGATGCTCCACCATCCACCTTAATAGAGATATCTTTCACATAACATCCACAGTCCAAGAGAGACAGCTTAAGAGCTCCATCTTGTTCTTTTAAAGTAGCAGTAAGCCCAACATCCATACCTTTAACCTTTGCAGAAGCAACACTCTTCAATTTTTATTTTGTGGATTGAGAAACTTGAAAAGGACTGTGTTATGTCGGATAAGAAAAACAAATGATGCAGGAAATAGATGATAAATCATAACACCTTTCCCTTCCAAACACGGTTTTCAAGATTACCATGTCATTAGAAGTGTAACTTACCATGTAAGTTAATAGTATAATTCAGTTCAACTATTCACTATAGTCCATAAAGTTCTTTTGTTGCTTGGCTTCGACGCATGCTCTCATAGCCTTTCCTAGTTCGGTTAATCTGATTCTCCATGATTATTGTCTCCTCTACTCTCTTGATGAATTAGGATTCCTATACTCATAAAATTGTAAATTAAAGACACAAGTTCATCAGAGATACATTAAGAATTTCATGGGAATCACAAACTGAAGTTGCTTTTTTCTATGTTGCGACTTCAGGAAGATCATTTTCTCACAAACGTCCGTAAAGGGTTTGACAAGATAGGTGTTTCACTCTCTTGTGCTACGTACATCTCGTTTCATAGATGATCAAATATAAGTATATCATAATCTCCTAAATAAGTAGATATCAAATATAAGTATATCATAATCTCCTAAATAAGTAGATACTTAGTCCAACCAATTCTGCAAGTGACAGAGGTAAGTTTTGCCTCCTTACTTTTCCTCCTTCCCTGGGTAAACTAAATTTTAGCAGAAAATATACTCCCCAACTGCACAACCCTCAAAGTCAAAATCTCCACATGTACTCTTTTTTCTCAAGCTTAAAAAAATTTGAAACAACTAAGAAAAATAATAAACATACCAGAAAAAATTGACCAAATTCCATACAAAGCACAAAACCAAAGCAAAAAGCTTTATGGCACATGTACCTGAACTAAGGCCACTCCCCTATCAGAAATATCTACCCATTTCTTATAAGAGTACCTCCAATTCATGGTCAAATCCGCAGTAGCACCAGAAGCAACAAGCACAATACCCGCGTCTCCAGTTTCAACAGAAGAAGAATCAACACTGACACTATAAATGGTGACGTTTGAGATAACCAAATCAACTTTGCCAAGAAGTGGGATTTTCACAGATTGCTTAATATCAGACAGTTGAAGTGGGATCATGGAGGATACGGCCTTGTTGATCAGCACATCCTTGGCAAAGTCAATACCTTTATCAGATAAGAACACTGATATGTGTCCTTCTTGATTGGATTGAAGATGGGTAGTTGCAGGAGTCAATAAAAATGACAAAACAAAGAAGGAAATACCAATAGGATGTGCCATGACTGAAAAGATTTAGATACCAATTTCAGTAGTTCCAGTTTCAAACCACCAGCTTGACTGAAAAGATTTTTTTTTTATGGGTAATTTCCAGAAAAGATTTAGATACCAATGTAAGGAATTTGTTTGAATCATGCACTGTAAACCATAAAATAAAAATCCACAAAGAGAAGCAACATAAAGAAATGATTTTTAACTCTTACGTGCAAGCTGATGGTTTTGACGATTTTTGGAATTTTGTTCATTATTTTGATTTATGTATCCAGAGTATGGGTTGCTTGGATATTTTGACATACTTATTACCGGCTGTTGCTGCCCACAATAACCACGCGTGTTTAAGTATAACTCGAGTAACGAACGTCATCGGTTTCAAACGGATTCTCTTGTTATGCAGGCGCGTGGACCTACATCGTTTTGCCGTGGCCGAAGCATCTATGCTCACGATTCAGATTCCTTATTTTGCCCTAGCCAATCGTTGTTTAGCTGAAATGTAAAGTTTGTTTTAGTTTGATTTTACTTTAATTTCATCTTTTTATTCAAATAATTTATTTATTATTATGCAATCAATATATGCAGATGATATGAATTAAATTAAGTGAAAATATAAAAGATGACTTTCTAGGAATAGAAGAGCGCTTGACAGTTTGAACAGTAGTTCAAGTTTTTGCTCCGGACACTCTTTGAATGTGCTGTTGTCTGCGTTTCAAGGAATAGCAGAGAGCATGATAACCAAAGCCCCATTAGCTAGCCTCTTCTTCAAGAAAATAGAAACACTTCTCCCGCAAGGAAGGAGACGTCATGTTTAAACTCAGCAGAGGAGGTACGTTCCCATATTGATGGAAATTCCGGTGGAAGAAATCTGAGCCTCATCACTCTCTATACATTACAATGGAGAAGAAAACCTACAAAAGAAAACTTGCAAAGACTCGTACTCAGCACTTCAATCCTGTCATCCTTATTGCTACAGCATTTTGTCACTAAAAAGTATGCATGAAAGAAGACAATCATACTTTTATCGTCCAACATTGCAAACAAAATCAATTTGAGAGATTCTCATACTTCGTTGGAAAACCTTTCATTGTCCCTAATCTAACCTCTGTCATGAAAATAACGCAAATCAATTTCATTCTACAAAGAACATTATCTCCACCCAAGTTGAGGAATGATAGATGTCTTATATTTCCAATATTCACTCACTCAAAGCATGATATACAATACTATTATGCATTTCCAATATCACTCGCTCATAGCATGATATACAATACTGTTGCGCAGACATAAAACAATGGCGGTGGAAGTGGGAATACAAGGAAGTGAACCCAAATAGTTGAAAGGGATGATAATTTAGAGTACATCTCTTCCTGGGTATTTCAAGACTTGATCACTGTATAACCTGTCCATTAATTCTTCTGGCATTGGTCTAGGTTTTCTTCACCATGCAACTGTAGGTCTTCTTTGTCATCAATTCACTTCTAATGATAAAAGGCTTCGCCAATTGTATCATAAAAAATAATCAGGTGCAGGTTTTTTTGCAGGTGTGCCTCTTGATTCCTGCATTTTACTTTGACTAATAAGCATATCACACACACACACACACACATGTATCTCATATTGCAGGATAAGTACTATCAAAATCTGCATTCGATGAGGTAGCAAAGCAACCCTATGTATAACAGCTCCTTAAACATTTTCATAATCATTCACATGACAGAACCTAGATTGTTAAAAATATTGTGCTACATCCTACTCTTTTCAGATATTACAGCCTAAGTATTTATTTGTTAAAAGGAACGTGTGCATTTTTCAGTCACTATATGCATGGAATAAACAATAATAATAGAATATCATAGAGCTGATATGGATAAGCATTGATCCTGCCAATACAGCTGCTCAGAATGATCAAATGCAACAAGCATTTTTGCCTCATTGTCGAATCAAATTCCAAAGGATTGTATTTACAAACCTGTGGAGCAGCATCAAAAACACGGAATCGCTTGTTAAGGTTCTCATCCAACTCCAGGATTGCAGCCACATTACCACATCTGCAGCAAATCCAAAAGAAAAGCAATTAGTATAGAACAAATGCTTGGGAAGAGAATTATATGTTAATTTACCTGTAACAGTAGTTTGGAGCCGACCAGACTGTAACTATTTGGTTATTAAACATCCATTTGTATCCTTCCATTACCAACTGATGAGCACGACATATATAATCAATATTGTTTGAGTGATTGAAAGATGTTACCACACTGCCACCGAATAAAAAACCAGCACCACGTGGACTCAAACCCCAGCCATCCACAATATCTTCAGGATCTGACCAGAGAAGGTCACACATGGCACCATCGTGAGGTACTTCTTGCTTTCTATCAATTGTTCGAATCTGGCAAAAAGATCTCAACTGTCATTTCCTACATAAAATTTCAGAAAAATAGTAAATAGTAAGTATTCAGGATGTATCCTTTAACCTGATCCAATGTCGATATGGCAGGAGAGAGACCACCATGAACGCTAAATATCCGGTTCTCAATGAGTGCTGACAAACTGTAATGAACCAAGCATTCAAATTCAGAAGCGACAAGCTTCGTAAACTCAACGCATGTCAAACAGAATGAGTAAATATCAAACAGCCTTACTAGCATTTGCAATGATATAGGAAAAGGAAACATATAATTCTTTAACACCTGATAACTTAATTGTATCAACATAGGGCAAGCAATATGTAATTATTTTCTACTATTTCAACAGAAAATTTTCAATGAATCATATGACAACAGAACATGTCAAGATGTTATATAAAGGAAATTAGTGTTTGTTTCCAAGTTCCAACCATGTCATAGATGCAAATGACAATAAAACTCAAGGCACCAGCCAGTCGGATGAAACAGCATGCAACAAGGATGTCACTATGTGGAAAAGAAATATAATTAAAATCTTATACAAATTGTAGATATCTAACTTATCAACCACAAAAATTAACATGCAACCAACAGAATCACCAGTCAGAGACCGCCAACAAGTATCTGATATAGCAGAAAAGTATTAGTCCAGAAATCAACTTGTCAATGTGAGAAAAATTATAGATCTGTTCGAACTCATAGGCTCTTCAATAGATGCAACAAACTTTATTGGATAGCCATGATCATCCAAATGACTGAAATTTATTTGATCAACAAGAAAATGTAAAATCAGTAAATTAATCCTGATTCATGAATTTGATATATGCCCAACCATCCCTCACTATGTCAGTAGTGGATCCATAGGTTTACACCACAAAACCTTGATAACATAGAAAGCCCTGTAGTTTATTTAATCATTATTTTCATACCTTAAGTAATCAAATATATCAGTGCAATATCTCCAAACATTCACAGAGCCATATTTACGTAGGCACTCATCATAAAATCCATAGACCTGAAAAGAAAGGATTACTGATCAATGCCTTTAATGAATATGATGTTAACAAGAACAACAGTAGTAAGAAAGTAACCTGTGTTATCTGACGGCTCTCATGATTCCCTCTAATCAGAGTTATCCGATCAGGATATCTCACCTGGTGAAAGCAAATTAATGGCATCAATGCAAGTAGAAGTAGCAGAAGTAGTAGTAGAAGTAGTAATCACTATAACAATAATCATGACATAATACGATATCAACAACTAAATGAACAAAATACACATGCACGCACACATATACAAATATTGTCATTAAGGAAAGCCACAGCTGTAAAAATTAATTCCAATAGTCCTAACAACATAACAAAATTAAGGAAAACATGAAGAGCAAACAGCATGATAACATAATGATTATCTCAGGTACACCCCCCGTTGATTAATTTAGTTCTTTCTCACTTGCTGCATCTCAATGTTATTAGAACTTAGAATAGAAGTTCAATGATTTTGGTTCTTTAGGCTTTGATAATAAGTACAACAGATGTTTCAATAGACCCATACTTCCGGAGCAAATATGAAATTCTATACACCAATCCCAAGATATTTTATGTTCTGCATTAGACAGTATTTTACCGATGTTATAAAGTTTGTTGATCCAAATGCATCAAGTATCAAGTTATTTTGTTGCTTGTCTTCCTCCCATTCCATGATATATCATTTTGTGAGTCCAATCATTTTCAATTAAAAATAGCATTCTAACCACCATTTATTAAATTCAGTTTTCATGGTAACTTCCTATCCTATCAGTTCATACAAATCTTTGTAAGACCATCCAAAACCTCTAAAAAATATAGATAGGAATTCAACATGGTCGATGACTGCAACTTTTCCACATCTTTCAAATTAGAATGACACTTTTCCAACAAGCCTATAAAATAGGGTGGAGAACATTTTAACATAGCCACTAACTTCATGCACGATTGCAGTGGCAAATAATGAATCAAATGACTTGACTGATTTTCTCAACTCAATCATATAATCCATCAGACAGTAGCACACGAAGCAGATAGTTAATAATCCAACAAAAATATAATGTATATCAACATATCTGATTGTAAATGATTTTTCCAGAGACTATTCGTAGAGGGCTATATTCAGAAGCCACAAGGTTAAACCACAAAATAGCAGTACAAGTCACTAAAAGATCTTCTTAACAGTAGAAACAAGTAAAGGACTAGCCAAATCTGTAAAACAAGGATGGAAAAGTAAAAAAGCCAAAAAAGGAACATAAAAACCTATTTTCCACAGATAGAAGCAGTACCTTAAGGGCTAGCAAAAGCAGAAATGTCTCAACAGAGTAAAATCCTCGGTCAACAAAATCTCCGAGAAACAAGTAATTAGTCTTTGGGCAATCCCCTCCTACTTTGAAAAGCTCTTTCATGTCATAGAACTGTCCATGGATATCTCCACATATCTGTGCACATGAACAATGGTCAATAATAAAAATATATAGCACAGCCTTCCCAATTTAAAACAACAATAACACATTAAACACCTATTTCAGGTGGCTTTGTTTCCAATTTCCATTCAATTATTGGAAATTTCTATTTATAAGTGATTAAAATTTTTCAGCATGAAATAGATAAACAACATTTGGACTCAATGCAATGCTGCCAATTACGAGACAAGTGCTGCCAATTACATGACACAAACATGTATTGTGTAGAATTAGTGTGCATATGAAGAATTATTTTTATTGACAACGCAATAGTCAAATCACTACGAAAATCAGCTTTCTTTTCCACATTAAATAGGCTGCAAATTTATGCAAAACAAGATAGTCAAAAATGAAATGGAGAACAACTTTGCCACATAAGAGGACGAGAGATTCCAATCCAGCCATTGATATTCCATGTGACATAAAGCATCACTAACTGTTGTTAAATTCAAAGGCGTATAAGAACCAAATCTAGGTGCACCCATCAGAAAAAACCAAACCAGTTACCAGCAACTACAAGTCAAAATTATGTAATTCCAATCCAACAAAAAGGAACTTGATCAGAAAGTCGTTGCAGAGGCATCTGGAGTTACACTAAATCTGTTCATCAGCACCAAGATTGCATAGATAGGATCGATATTAATTGAATGTTGGTAGTAAGACTTTTGATTGAAAGTAGTAAGCTCTACCTAGGATAGTTGTTTGATATCCCACTCACACCAAGACAGCACCAAGACAGCTTCCTAGATGAACTATGCCTTGTCCGATAATTCTTGGGCTTAGACTCTGAACAAAAACACGCAGACTCACACTATACTGCAGACTAATACTGTAGTTGATTTATTTGCATTCAAACAAACTGGATTATCAAGCACATAGAGTAACAAAAGCCCATTAGCTCCATCTATATATCCCATCAAAAGCTCTCAATTAGACGAGAAAGACAAGTAAGTAAGGCAGCCTTATACAAGACCATAAAGCAAATTCAAAAACCCTAAATCCCATTTTCTATTCCCAAATCCCTCTGCGATAAAAGATTAAATTTTTAGGCCAATTAGCAATCAGAACGAAATGAATACTCACAGTAACAGGGGCGTCGACGCGCTGAACGTTGCTTTCTTCGACAAGTATTTCCATGGCTTTGAGGCAAAGAGCTTTCACTTCCGATTCCTTAAGTGGCTCGCATTTCTTTAGCTGCTCTATTTGCCTATCTAGGTCGGACATCTCCTTCCGCTTTCTAGAACCCTAAAACAACTAACAGGATTGCCGATTTGAAAACTCTTTTTGAACCGCACTGCCCCAGTTCTGCATCTATCTGCCAGTCTGCTTCCTTACCGCATTTTTTTCCACTGCCACGAGCATTGTGTATCTTTCTTTCACTACTTCATGTTGGGCCTCGCTGTTTTTGCTGTTATAACCTTTTATTTATCTAATTTTCTATTTCTTTCCCTCTACTTTTATCAACTCCAATTTCGTCTCTTTTTTAGGCAATGTTTCGATGAGAACCATTTAGTCTTGGAAACATTTTTTTTTAAAAAAAAAAAAGAAAAAAGAGAGAAAATCATTGTTTGACTATTAACTACTGAGTGCGAACTCATCGACAATTCTTGAATTTGAATATTTGAGTCTAAAATAATTTTTTTAAAATTTAATGGTATAAAAAATTACGATTAACAAGATTTTTTTTTGTCCATAATGCACCATTTATTTGAAGTGAATTTAAGTTAAAAAGAGACAATTACAACACACAATAATTACAAATAAACAAATATGAATCGAATGATGTAAAAAAGCATAAATTAAGAAAATAATAATATAAAAAACTATTTAAGTAATATATATTTCATATCTATTAGAATATATGTATATGGTCAAATAACGACAGTTTAGCCCTAAGACTTTATTTGAAAACTGAAAATTTTTTTAAAAAAAATTGAATTATATTTTAGTGATTTTTTATTTGAAAATCTGTGTTTAAATAAATCTCATTCTTTTATTTAAAAAATAATTTGAAAATAAAATTAAATTATATTAAAAATCATAAAATTTAGAAATATATATTTTAATTAAAAGTTCAAATAAAATTACATCAATAATTTAAAATTGATAATATGTTTGTTTTAAATAAATAAAAATATTTAAAAATAAAATAATTTTACTTTATTCTAAATTATAAATTTTTTTATTAAATTTTATTCAAATACGAATTTTATTAATAATTTTCTTTATTTTTCGCTTAATGTTTTTCATTCCAAACCCCATAATATCTTGTAATACAGTTGGACAAGTTCCACAGTTATTAATGCATAGATACTATTGGCCAATTGACGGTGAGTTGTTATACCGTGCACTCGGAATCATGATGCTTTAGGGGTTGGATGCTCAAAAACACGTGCGTACGCTTAAAATCGGGCGGAGATCATATTTTTACACTTTATAAATTTTTTTCTTTTTTTTCTTTTAATATTTTATTATTCTTTTCTCTTTATTTCACTTATTAGAATAAATTGATCTAATATTTAAATACATTGATTCATTTTTTTTATTATTACTTACTTTGATTTAATTTAAATTTTAAACATTTATTTTATATAAAAATTAAATAAGTTTTATTTTTAATTCTAAAAAAGAAGCTTATATATTTTTAGTAGATAAATTAATTTATGTATAATATTACATGAAAATGTAATGAAATAAACATTGTACATAGAAATAATGAACATTTGGTAATGATCAATGAATATAAACAAAATCAATAAAAAAATTATATCATATGAATCGTAATTCCAAGATTTTCTAACAAAAAATAAATAATTGAAAATATCAAATACTTTGCAATGAACATCAAGCTTATTGAAAAAAAAAGTTATATATTTTTAATGGACAAATCAACTTATTTATAATATTACATGAAAAAATAATGAAAATTAATATTATAGATGATAAATATTGTTTGTATAAATAATGAACATTTTTGTAATAATCAATAAACTTAAATAAAACGAATAAGAATTACACCATAATTAATTGTAATTTCGAGATTTGATAATAAAGAAAAAATAATCACAAAAGTTTTTGTATCAAAATGAATTATAATAGGATAAACAATTGAAAATATCAAATACTAAAACAATGAACATCAAACTTTGTGAAAAAGAAGTTTATGTGTTATTAATGGACAATGTAATTTATGTTCAATATTATATAAAAAAGTAATAAACATAAATATTAGAGATGATAAATATTGTCTATATAAATAATGAATATTTTTGTAATAATTAATGAACATGAATAAAACGAATACAAATTACACTATAAAGAATTGCAATTTCAATATTTTATAATAGAGAATTAGTAGTCTCAGTAATTTTACATCAAAATAAATCATAATTGAAGAAAGAATTGAAAATATCAAGTACTGAGTAATGAACATCAAGTTTTGTAAGAAGAAAACTTATATGTTTTTACTAGATAAATTAACTCATGTTTAATATTTATATGAAAAAGTAGAAAACATAAATGTTATAGATGATGAACATTGTTTATATAAATAATAAATATTTTTATAATAATTAATAAATATGAATAAAACAAATAAAAAATACACCAGAATGACAATATCAAAATGCATGCATTTTCAACACCCGAATCATAATAAATATTTATGTAATAATTAGTGAACATGAAAAAAATAAATAAAAAATACACCAAAGTGACAATATTAAAAAACACGCATTTTAAACACTTGAACCATAATATGACATGCTGTAAACTTCATGATAAAAATTTGCGATTAATGGTGATAACCATGTAAAACTAATTAATACACCAAAGACCCAATAATCACAAATATTTATTTGTAATATAAATTATTATTAATATTCTAAAAAAAACTCATCATTTATTTCTTATCAAAAATAAATGCACATAAATTATTGGCAAATTGACAGTGCTAACCATGCAAGACTAATTAATACGCCAAAGACCTAATAATCACAAATATTTTATTATAATATAAACTGTTTTTTTTAACACATAAACTGTTGTTAATATTCTTAAAAAACTCATTTTTATTTCTTATAGAATAATTAGCTAATTAATTGAATAACTAAAACTCGTATGCAAATAATAATTAAAATTCATGATTATTTTATAATTTAATGCAAATAATATATTTAATGAATTCATAAGTTTATATAATCTGTTCAATAATTTACAAAAGAGAAAATAAGTAGCTTAAATAAACAACTTAAAATATGTAACATTCTTTACTTATAATTCCTCCTATTTTTCATCAACAACTTTTATTCAAAATTGTTTAGTCAAACTTAAAAAGGTTATAGATTAATATTATATCCAAATTTATATACCAATATATATATATATATATATATATATATATATATATATATATATATATATATATATATATATATATATATTTTTTTTTGTTTTTTAATATATTTTATATCTAGAGTTTTATATATATATTTTTATTTTT